>CAJPEV010001174.1:42222-74909 GCA_905338385.1 Darwinula stevensoni
GAGCATGAATCCAATGTTCCAAATCAGCTGACCATGCATCACAAGAAGCAAGTGCCTGCTGTTACAACCACACTCACGCGAAGGGTTTTCTTTCGTCCCAAGCCAAGGGGCACCATCACTCCTTCCAGCATGCCATGAACCACAGGTATTGCAACTTGACTCTCTAGACATGTATTAGGTTGATAGGATTCACTGGAAATCAAAAGCTGGAGTCAAAAGTGCCATTTTTTACCTTGTCATTCACGAGGAGAGTCATCCAGAATAGACATTGACAGTTACAGACAGTGTTATTACTTGTTCTTGCCAAATGAAGCTACTGTCTATATGGCCTGTAAGCTTTTCATGCTTGAAATATATGAAGCTTCATAGGAAATTACTAATTGCCTGTTTGATAAGAAATTTGCCTGAGTTGCTCTGTCCAAAGCTGGAAAAGAAATACAAATTAATGGGTACTGGGAATTCTGGATTTCCAGTGCTCTCTTTTAATGATGTAAATGAAACCTTAATGACCTATTTGCTCAAACTTAAAAGTACGTATTAGTGTGGATATCACTGTCACAAAATTTTCTTTACATCCATTCAACATAAAGCTTTGCTTTTTCTTTTTTTTACTTATGGAACTCTCACTGTGGTACTTTGGTGTAACATACATTTGTACAACATGTGATGCTTCTCATAAAGGAAGATGCATTGAAAAGAAGTGAAAAATTGACTGTAATATCACTGTACCTGACTACCATCCATGTCTTCCTGGCATTTACTTTATTTATTCTTTGCATTTATTAATGCTTTGCATTTGTGTATATGTTGTGGTTTTTGCTTTGAAGATTTATTTATTTTCTATTTGTTTGCAATTGATTTGCTAGCTCTCATACAGCTTTTCAATATTCCAATGTCAGAGTGTGATCTTTTTTATGTTGAGATTTTGCTGATGGTAAATATTTTTGATGTGTGTGATGCTTAATTGAATTATACTTTTGAAGATTATGTTCAGCTGATTTTTTTCTCAAAAGATCTTCCTGTTCAATTTATATATTTTCTGATAGTTTCCTTCAATAAAAAGAAAGAATTCATGAGGTAAATATCAATTTATTTTATCCACGACTTCAATAAAATGCACATCACATAAGCAGAGATCTGATATCACACAATGCTACAGATTTCTTAGGAGCTCAGATTAGTTCAGATGGAATTATGAGTATATTGATGTCGGATGCTGCATGGAGGTTTTCAATTCACTTCCATATTTTCCATATGAGAACGCAGTTGCATGGAGGATGCCCCACAGGTTGCAAAAGCAGCTGCAGTGCAACTATCTTGGCTGAAAACGTACCCCTCTCCATAAAAACTGTTGTCATTGGTGCTCCAGTTGAGGAGTCTTGTGACTTCCATATCTGAGACTAATCCAAAGCTGCATATTGCCAGCTTTCATTGACCATGCCAGGCAGAATCCATATTCTTAATGACTGCAGTAATTGCTGGCGCTTTGCTGCTGTTTTTCCTAAGGATGGCAGTGTTCCTGCTCGACCCTCTGTCTTATACAAGGTGAGCATCTCACTGTTGCCATTAACGGTAATGAAGAGGCTGCTCTATTTTAGGTTGGACTCAGCATTGTGAGAAGCTGCAAAGAGTCCTCCAAGCTGGGATCATTGCTGGCTGAGGAGATAGAAATAACAAGTGGTAAAGAAAACAGCATTACCAGCTACCAAGGGTCCGCCTTGGAGATGGAACATACACGAGGAATGATGAATAGATTCAGACTTTCGCCATCACAAGGCCATCTGGTGTCTTTCATCTCTGGCCAATCCTGCCTTGCCAAGCAACTTGGTCGAGCAACAAAAAATTGCCTCGTGTGCGGCGGGCTTAACTTCCTCTCCGACCTTGCGGTCTCCACGGTGGCCTTTGTTTAAGTATCGCGCTACAAAACCTAAATGTCCGCAACAATGGTTCGTCAATGGTGTTGTATCCCTCTCGTCCTCACTGGCCTGTGTGCCGCAGCAATCGCTGGCAGCAGTTTGTTGTGCTTGGTGGAATTTACTATTCTGTGAATGCTGGATGGAACGCCCCAAGCACAATACTCAACGTGAGTAAATTCCGCAAAGAAGGTTGCAAAGGAAAATCATTCATCGTAAATTTAAAAAAAACGTATTTCAGCATTCAGCGTTAGAACTGCTTCGAGGAGAACCATCAGGCGTGAGGGAATGAGTATCGTTGTCATGAAGCAAAGAAAAAAAAACAGCTTGTACGTCCTTGCTTCTCTCTTACTCGGTTTCTGTTTTTCTGTGTTTATTTCGCGTATTTCGTATAGTGACCCCATGGCCAACACAGTGGCCGATCCACAACGTGCAAACGAAAAATCTGAGAGGCAGGGATCGGTCGACATCCATTCTGGCACCGTCCCCGACATATGATATCACGTGATACACTTCTCGGCCAGTCCAAGACCCTCTCCGACACCAGCTGTGGGGTCGGAGGAGATAATACAGGCGCCGATTTTAAAAAGATATTTATTTTGGGGGGGGGGGGGGGGGGGGTGTAAGGTCCTAAGGGACTCTTTGAGTAACATGAACTGAATCATTCTAGGACTAAAAGGGCTGGCTCTTAATCAGGTGAATAGCAAGCGGGGGGAGGAGAAGTTGTTGGGCGAAGAGAGAATCAACAAGATCTCGATGAGAATTTCGGTGTTCGATGCCTAAACAATATACTTCGAAGTACTTAATATATATTTTAGGTCAGGCCTGGCTCGGGTAGTTTGACAGGATGAGGCATAAACACCCTTCGGCGTCCCACTCTACCTTTTGGCCCTTATGGTCGTCCACATCTCCCCTCTTCTGAATTTGCGCCCTTGCTTCCGTTGGTGGCTAACTTCCACAACTTGATTTTTTCATCTCGCTGAATGGGCTGCCATTATTTTGTCTCTTATTGCCAAATCAAAGGGTGGCGCATATTCGAACTGACGCGTGGGCCAATTCTAGTTGAAGATCGTGTAGGCGAAATTTCAGGGTTTAAATCAGGGATGTGCAACCCGCGAGCCGCATGTTGCCCGTAGACTTGCTTCTTACGGTGGAATCCTGACTACAAATCTTGTCTGAAAGTGATTTTTCGTCAAACGTGTCATTGTCGAGATGCAGGGAGGAGGTGCCCGATAGAGGCATTATCACTTGCGTGGGTTCATCTCACTTAAATATGGTCAAACCCAAAATCCCCTACCACTGGCTAGAACAGACTGGACTACAAATCTTGTTTAGGCAGAATTTTTCATTAACCGAAACATTTTCGAGATGGAGGGAGAAGCGAGGCAGCCCTTGACGGTCCATTGTAGAGTTGGCATCGTCTCCCGAGCTCAACGACTCGCTGTGCACGACCAATCAGGAAGAGTAAGCGTCGTCTGCTCCTGCGCGGAACTGGGACTCCGTATCCTCACATGGGCGGTGCTACATGCCAAAGGCTATTTTTTTGGCGCTGAAATTTCCTAGGGTCATCGGCCAACCAATGCGACATCCTTCACAACAACCACGTGGCAATATTCATCTTGGACATAATCCAGTTACTTCCCCGCAGGACTTGAGGTGTGTCGTCCCCGTTCCTATTCTTTTTCAATTGTTTTACTGCCTATTTTGTTCCCAAATTGGCTGTTTATTAAACTCAGGGGCATTTTAAACCGAAGCTTCGAGTTCTTTCATTATGTTCTAAGGTCACTGGCCTTATGTATCGGACCCACCGGAGTTTTGAGTCACTCGCTTCACTTATCATCCTCAACCTTCCAAGTCTCAAACCGAACCGTGGCACTCTGTACCCTGGGGACAAATAGGGACGCCTTTTCTTTTGCATTCTGTGGCCCACGTGAAGAGTCAGACTTTTCCATGTGGTCCATTGGCGATAAAGGTTGCACAGGTGTGCGGGTGTGCAACCTCTTGCATTTAAACCAGGAGTGGTTTAAATGCAAGAAAATTTCCTACTTTGGAGAATAATGGCAAAGAGAAACAGAACAAAATTTCCTACATTGCCATTTTGACTACAAGCGGAAATACGATCCACTGTTGTCGCGCTGCCACACTCACCGATATCCAGATAACGTATATTTTTATATTTTATAAAATCCAGTCTGAGGCTCCGCTAGAAGAGTCTTCCGTCGCCTCTGTCACCCTGCACTGTATCTTCATATAAACTAATTACAACCACCACAACTTCTTAGTTAATATTTGCCGTTTTATCTGACCTTGAGTATCGTGCAACCCTGGTCCGCGCACTGTTCACATGCCCAGGGCCTGCACGCTGTCCTCGTAGCCAATCCGTTCGAAGTGCAACACGTGTGACTCAGGTCGACTCCTTCACTTTCCCCTCCTCCCCCTCTGCAGGCGGATTATATTCCCCAGAGGGTTGATTTCTGCATAGAGAAAGGATTTGCAAATGGAAGGGTGGGGGCCAAGGCCTAACGTTAGACGAACGACGCCGGCTGCCCTTCGTATGGAGAATGTTATTTCACTTGTGTCTATTAACAGGTACATCAACCACGATTCAGGATGGCAATTTGAAGCCAAGGATGACGCTTGAGAAGGGTTGGGATAAGAGATAAGATGAGCTTCTTTTATATACCGATATGGTAAAAAAGAAAGTTGATGGCTTCGGTAGGTGTGAAAGTGCTCTGGCCATACTTTGGAGCGGGTTTCACTGACGGACTATGACAAATGTTTCCCCCAACGTACAAAGCTTCTTTGTCTTGTGAATTGCCCACTTGTCCTTACCTGAAACAAAACATCCACCTGCTGGAAAAGGCTTAATATGACACAAAACTCAAGAATGTTGGACATGCCATTGCATGTATTGCATTTACAACCTTGACAGAGTTTTATAGACTTGGGTTTTCTCTGCTATTTTCTAGGCTTGCCCAGTATATCTATATTTCACATCAAGTTTTCCATATTTCTGTTGGTATTAGGCCTATATATTTGTCATTCAAAAAATTTCTTCAGCTCTCTAGCTGTTACGAATTATGTACTGGTCTGGAAATTCAATCAACAACCTCCCCCTCCCTGTTTCTTATATTTTAAATTTATTGTGCCTTGTAGGCATTCCTCCTTTTATCACCATGAATTCCTAAGGTGATGTACGACCCCTTCATTGCCAGGAAGACATAAACTTTCAGGATTTTTTCTGTATGTGTTCATTGTCTCAACATGGCCACAGTCTTCAATCCTACACCAGACCTACATGGCTGAAGCTTGAACTAGGCTGCAGTATCCCCTCTTTATTGCAAACAAATGGAACTTTCTGGGTCCAGGCCTTTTTGCATGAAGGCATATATAGTCATTGCTTTAAAGCCCATATCATATCCCTCTTGGACTTAGAGTCACTTTATTACCAAGCTTTGCAGACTATTAGCATATCCCAGTGTCATGTAAGACATAGTAGGCTACCACACTAGCTTGCTTCAACTGATATTTCCTATCTATTTATAGTTAAGCCTATGCCTATAGTAGGCCTCTCAAGGTGAGTAAACTGTCAAGTTAGATGAGTTAAATGTTGTCACCCCCACAACAATAGACCTGTACTTTCATAGTTAGGTGCCATGCATAGTTCCATAGGAGTGGCCTAGTTTTACCCCATAGTGAACCATATGGTTAAGCTCACCTAACTTGCCAATATGCCCCTGGTACTGCAGTCCAGATCAACTGATCCTGCACCTGTCTTGCAAAGTACTATGACTTATCCATGCAACTTATTTATGTTGTGGGAATGGATAAAGCTTGCTTTATGAGTCTTGGGTTGACCTGACATATTTCAGTCACCCTCCAATCAATCACCACCTGTGCCTGTTAGCATGCATTTGCTCTTTGAATATGAGGGAAGTGTAGATGTTCATTTACTCTGAAAATATTCAGAGAATGGTAAAATGATGAATTTCAAAGGAGAATTCTTCAGTTGTATTTGAAAAAAAAAGGCATTATTTGTACCATGTAGGCCAAATGGAGTTTCTATGTCATGAATACCTTTTCAAATACTGACCTTCTAACCCAGGTATTCTAAGGCATGTATGTTTTGGCTCTCATGAAAATAACTTAAAGAAAGACCCCATATTTTCTTCTTTTTCTGTTCGAATTTTATCCATGCAATGTTTTTTCTCACATCCAATTGTTAGGTGGCTACTTCCAATCAAGATTCTGGTCACTTGCTGTTTTTTTAAAGTAAAGATGGATGGATGACATTGTATTAATGGTTACCTTTTAGTCGTGTAGCAAATAGATTAATTTTTTTTAAATGCTGTATTCAGCTTCATTATCATGCAGGGAGTAATGAAAAACTTCCCATTTTTTAAATTTATATTGTCATTTACAACATCCTCTTCTCTAGATCACGGTGATGCAGAAGACTGATTTTAAAGCATGCTAAAAGCTGACTGCATTCATTGAAACTCTGAAAAATCTATTCTTGTTTTCATTCAGTTTGCATCAATAAAGAATTCCATAATATCTTAGCCTAGCTTTAATCAGCTATCTGGAGCTCTGCTGTGGCAGACTGGAACGATGTAGCCGGGTTTGAGTTTTTGGGAATCATAAAGAGATGCTGTTCTACAGGGTGACCAGAAAGTCCCATCCATCAGCATTTTTGCAGCAGCTCTTTTAATATTTACACCTGAACTACAAGTCAGCAAGTGAAGGAGCACAATATTCTTAGCAACACAACAAAATTACCCAGATTCAAAATGACCACCCTTTGCGTCTCTACACGCCTTCAGATGGCGCGGGAAGTCATCGATGATTTCACACAGCTGATTTTCAGTGATCTCATTCCACGCTTTCAGAATAGATGCTTTCAACGAGTCTAGATTTGTATGTCGTGTAGCACACACCTTCCTCTCCATTATACCCCAAACTGCGTAATCCAGCGGATTTAGATCAGGTGAATTTGAGGGGTAAACGTCTTCATCCCAAAACGCAGGAAACAGCTGTCTGCAAAGGGTTTTCGTGGACTTCGCTCTGTGTGATGGTGCCCAGTCCAGCTGAAGTGTCCACTGGGCTTCTCTGAAATGAGAGTCCACCCATTGCTTCAGCACATCCCGAAGGATGCGTTCCCGGTAGAATTTGGCATCGATTTTGGCTCCTTTCTCGACGAAGACGAGAGGCGTCTTTCCACTTGGGGTGACTCCACCGGAACTGCGGTGGGAACTTCTGTCGTGTGACAAAAGCTGCTTCTGGACGCTCCTTCGAGTTCTTTGGCAACAGAATCCGGTCATTTTGGACATTGAACATTTGTTCTAGGGTAAAGACCTTTTAGAAGTGATAGAGGCCAATGGTGATTACATTCATGATCGAGATGATTTTGCTTTTAAATGAACTGGGTTGTAATAATTGTTCATGAAATTCCGAGAACTTTCTTTCCAATCAGATACCATGTAGGCCAAATGGAGTTTCTATGTCATAAATACCTTTTCAAATACTGACCTTCTAACCCAGGAATTCTAAGGCATGTATGTTTTGGCTCTCATGAAAATAACTTAAAGACCCCATATTTTATTCTTTTTCTGTTCAAATTTTATCCATGCAATTTTTTTTCTCACATCCAATTGTTAGGTGGCTACTTCCAATCAAGATTCTGGTCTCTTGCTGTTCTTTTTAAAATAAAGATGGATGGATGACATTGTATTAATGGTTATCCATTAGTCATGTAGCAAATAGATTAATTTTTTTTAAACGCTGTATTCAGCTTCATTATCATGCAGGGAGTAATGAAAAACTTGCCATTTTTGAAATTTATATTGTCATTTATAGCATCCTCTTCTCTAGATCACGGTGATACAGAAGACTGATTTTAAAGCATGCTAAAAGCAGACTGCATTCATTGAAACTCTGAAAAATCTAGTCTTGTTTTCATTCAGTTTGCATCAATAAAGAATTCCATAATATCTTAGCCTAGCTTTAATCAGCTATCTGGAGCTCTGCTGTGGCAGACTGGAATGATGTAGCCGGGTTTGAGTTTTTGGGAATCATAAAGAGATGCTGTTCTAGAGTAAGGTTTACAACGGCCTTCCTCTAGGATTCTGAACTTAACTAGTAATACCACAATCATTTCTTCCTTCCTTTACCTGCTGAGATGTCTTCTTTTTTTTTCAAATGCTTTTTTATTTTATTTGGAAAGAGCTTTTAAAAAATGTTTAAGTTGAAAAGTGTTTTCTCTAAGCACTTTTTAGCTTTCAGGTTGGACTTGGGAGATGAATTCCAAAACCAAATGTGGGACATGTCTAAACAATGTGAAGGACTCACAAGCAGGCCTACTTTGTGATGGTGCTTGCAAGAGGTGGTTCCATGCCAGTTGTGTGTCAATCACAGATGACCAGTATCAGTGGTTGTCAAGTAACAAGAACATCTCTTGGAAGTGCAATAGGGATGATTGTGGCTGTGATGAGGAGAAAGGTAGTAGTGATGCTTTGGGAAATGAAATGCAAACTGTTCATATCAAGCTAGAATCACTGGAGGAGATGATGATGGGTCAGAAAGAGGAAATGAGAAATCAGTTGGAACAGCTCAAGGAGTATATGACATGGGGCTTTGACAAGTTGAAACCTAAGTTGGAGAAATTGGATGATGAAAGTGAGAAACTAAAGAAAGAGGTTGAGAATCTTCATGGGACTGTGCATCAACTTCAACAAGAACAAGAAGGAATACAAGCACACAGGAAGAAGAGTCATTTGGAGGTTGTGAGCACTTGTGAACACCCTTCAGAGAAAGGTGAGAATATCAGCTTGAAGGTGCCTGAAGTAGTGGGCTGAGAGATGCTTCCCCTGATTTAGAAGTGCTGCAAGAAGTGAAGAGTGAATGCAAGTTAGCTGATAATTAGCATACCAATTTTAAATATATATGCAAAGGTTTTTCACATACTGATGTGTGCATGTCAGCTTTCCCCCCACTATTTCAGAAGGCTTATCATGGCCTGAATCAGGAAAAGACAAACTCTAGAGGAAGATGAAGCATGGGAATGCCAGTGCATCCTGAACTTAGCCAAGGCCCATAAGTTTGCATATCAAGTCTTCCAGATATGGATAAAGTACCATTGAACTAAAGTTTGTCATGCCTTTCAGAAAGTTGACTATTTTTTATTTTATTACTTGCTTGATTTTCAGGGGTTAATTTCTCTGCTGGAGATACAGTTGACACAAGACCCTCAATGGAGATTCCCCGTACCAACCCAAATGCAGGAGAAGGTGATGGCAAAGCTATTAGTAAGCCAAGGTCTGTTTCAGTGAATTCAATAAATATCTGATGTTGAATATTCCAGTCATGAGAAAATATCATGAGAGTGAAGAGCCTAATTGCAGAAGAATTTTGTTTGATGGTTGTGAACAGGATAGAAGTCACCTGAAACTTTTACTAGGAATACTTGAAGGTTATATTGTAAAACATTGACAGTGAAAGTGTAATTCTAACGGAATCTGAGAAAAATAATTCCCATAACATACTAATAGGGGTATGCAGTGCCTTAAAAATTGCACAGGATTTCTCATTTCTTGACCTTGCATATTTCTAGCTTTTTCTTCATACTTTAGTTTGGAGATTTAAGATCTATGTAGCATTTCAGTTAGGCCTATGTGAAGCATCTCTAAGCATTGACCCTTTCACATATGACTTTTTCAAGCAATAGAAAAATATACCTTTTTGGTTTAATGTGTAAGGTACAGGAGGTACTCTGCTGTATTAGTCACATGTTTCACTGCTAGAAAGCAACACTGAAGAGATTGTGCCCCTGAGTTGACTGCATACACCAGAACTTTTGAGGTACCATGGCTAAAAAAGAACCATCATCATTGTCAAAAATTGTGCCATCCACTATAGTGGACACCATGCATGAATGGTTAACTAGGAAGCTTTCAAAATTTTTCTCAATATTATTTTTCTCTTGTTGGATAGGGTTTTTCTTTCCTAGATATCCTCCAAGATAAAACCTAGGATCTTATAGTGTGCATTGAATAATGCCTTGCTCTTCATATGTGAAAGGTTTGAAAAAATCTTGGGGTGGGCTACATTCTATACAGGGTGTTCGTATTTAAATGCAACATAGGGAATATATTGCCGCCTGTAGGTGGAGGTTGAGGAATGCTATAAGGCCCACCAGGTTGCATATTTGCAAGGATACTACACACCAGGAATAGGTTTCATCCTCAATGATATGCAACCCGGTGAGTTACTAGGCATGCCATGAACTCCACAAACAGGCATCAAAAACTTCCCCATGTTGCGTTTAAATACGAACACCCTGTATGTCTCAGGTACAGTTAAATGGAGACACTTTGGCTATGAGGCATAATATTGAATGGTCTCCTGGAAAGTGACTGTTCTTTACCCTATTAACAAATGGTTGGGGCTGACAAGAAGTTACTTATTTTGTGACTTCTTCATATTTGGGAGTAAAATGTAAAATGTAAAATAAGTAAAGGGTGACAAATATGAGGGGGGGAGGGTAAAAAAGTTTGTGGAATTTATTTTGTATACTTGCACCTAAAATCAGCATCTCGCTAATTTATGATTATAGCAGGCCTGCATGACATTTAATAAATTAATAAATTTTGCAGATTGGCAAACCTTGCCAGAGTGGAAGTAAACAAAGATGGCTGAGGTCCCTGTGAGAGAGCAGCAGATTGAGATAAAATTCCTTGTGGCTGAGGATGAGAAGGCTGCATCCATTCACAAACTGCTGCAAATTGTTTATAAGGATTGATTTGGTGTTTCAATTGATCGGCTGAGATATCGAATGTCAAAATGGACATTCACAAAATTCAGTGACACAAGCAAACTATAGAAGTTGCCAAGTCAAGGACCCGTTGATGTGGACAATCAACTATGCTAGTGATAAAAAAGAAATTTTCCTGCCAGAGCTTGCAGTTCCACATCACTCTGGAGGTTGTTGTATTATAATTAGAAAAATTGCATTGAAGTCTTGAAAATCAGTACAGAAGGAAATATGTCAATCAATCGAAGTCTTGTGTAGCATCAAAAGGTATGCAGGCATCTTGGAAGACAGCTTTGTGCTGTCCTTCAGGGACATGGTGATAGCACATTAATTAATTTAAGGGTAATTTTCATTGTTCCATATCTCATATCAGAATTGATTAGTTTTTGTGTGGCTTTTAGCAAAGGAGAGCTTTATCTTTGATTCCTCTACCAACTTGGATATTTTTCAAGTATGGTAATGATCATATGTGTGAATAAAGCGTGTTGGTTCCTTTCAAAAATGAGACGCAAGGGAGTGCACCAATTACCATGAAATCACCCTCCTCAATATACATGGTGAAATCTATGCCAAGTTGCTTAAAGATAGAGCATGTGCAGTCATTGGAGAAGGTGTCTGAGAGGAGCAGTGCAGATTTTGCCTGGGGGACAGCATTACTGACCAGCTCTTCACTCTTCAACAGATTCTCAAGAGACAATAGGAAGATGCCAAAGAGGTTTACATGTGTTTTGTGGATCTCAGAGAGACATTTGACCATGAACATCGAGGGAAGCTGTGGGGAGTGCTGCAGGAGTATGTGGTTAATGGTCAGCAATGTGGGCCATTTGATCCTCATATGGTGATTGCAGGAGCTTTGCTTGAGTGGACTCATTTCCAGAACATGGAGAATTCATGAATTGCATTCTCTCTCCTGTCCTGTTCATCTTGTACATGGATAGGATCTGCAGATATAGCCTGAGTCTCAACAGTCAGCAATGGTGATGTTGAGGTAAAGTAGTGGTAAAGATACTGTTCTTTACCAATGATGCCATTCTTTTGTCCTGGTTTTCAAAGGAGCTTCAGAGCATGCATGATCAGTCCAACTCAGAGTTTACTGTTGTCTGTTGAGTGTCCCCAAAACACCAGTAAAGGCTCTCTCAGACAGTCCTGGACTGCCTTACATGTAAGGAGGTCCCCACTGGACCAAGTGAAGTGCAAATACCTTGATCTGCTGTGGAGTGATGAGTGATGCAGAAATGAGATTGACAGCTGCATCACCAGGGCATCTGCAGTTTTGCAGGAATTTTGGACAACTGTGGTTGCCAAATCTGACATTTCTGAGGAGGTGAAACTTTTGGTTTTTTATGAGTATTTACTTTACCACCCTCACCTATATTCATAAACAGAGGGTGATGACTGAAAGGATGAGGGCAACAGCTACAAGCTGCCTAAATGAGGTTCTTGTGGTGGGTGATGAGTGATAGGTATTGTGAAAGGATGCTAGGTGCTGCCATCCTTGAGAACCTTCAGCTTGAGCCACTACTTCTTAGGATTGAAAACTCCCTAGCCCTTTGGTTTGGATGTGTCTCCTGCATGCCCCCCAAGAGACTCCTGAAAAGTCTTATTTTCCAAAATTTAGGCTTTGTGTGAGATGAACCAACCATATTGCAATTCTTTGTCACAAGAGACTCAGTATCTACCTGTTGCTACTGAGCTTGAGTCCATTGCCCAAGATCATAAGCACTGGAAGATTCCTCTGGCCTGCTTAGTTGGTGACCCCATTATGTTGGAATAAGCAGCTTTGAAAATATTTTTATAAATTCAGAATAGAATAAGGTAGTGTTAAGGAAAGTGAAATATTACAGTTGTATCTCGTGGTTGTGCCAGATGACTTTGTTTTGAGTTACTTCTTCATTACATGTCTCCAAATGCATCTGGGCTGGTCCTAGAAGTAAATTACTGCTGAAAATTTGGAGAGGGAGGCAAGATTCAGGAAAAAATGAATTTTTTGGTGCATCCCTTGAAAAGTGCTAAATCTACTTTTCTAACGTCATATGTGGGCATGAGAAAGTCAAATATTGAATATAAATTCTCATATAACATTAGAACTTCAAATTGCTTCAAGGGTAACAGGAATGAAAGTATGAAAGAGCTTGCTTTTTCATCCTTCACAATTACCATAACTTCTTTACCATACTTTACAATTACCACAACAATAATTTCTGACAGGAAGTAAAAAGTGGATATTTAGATACAATGGGGCAACTGAGTTGCAGATGCCTCTACACTGGTATTGCCTGCCCATCCTTTCAGAGTTGGAAAAAAAAGCTGCTACCATCTTTGCCTCCCAAAAATGTAGCCAATGGTTCCTGCATTCACAACCACACATCCCAGTTTGCATGGAAATGAGAGACATTATGGTACAAATGACAAAGCTATTGTTCCCATGACAGGGGCTGCCATGTTTCAATGTCATTTTGTTGGATATGCATATCTTGAAGTCTAATATCCAGCAGGCCTGTCTCATTTGCCTTCCCAATTGTCACCTTTGACTTCCATGCAGGGCTAAATATTATTTGAGTTTCTGTGTGGAATTTGACTCTCTTGCTTCATTATTAGGCTTGGAAAACATACAATACTTGCTCCCAATAACATTTATTCTTCATGACCTGACATAAAATTTCATCAATAAGGTGAACTTAAATAATGATGTCATGTTGAAATGCGTATGTGCATATGCTTGAATATCTCTGCATGTGGAGCTGTGCATAGCGGAAATATAACTCAAAGGCAGTCATCTGGCATGAGCATGAGATATGACTGTCACATCTGACTTGCTCTAAAACCCCAAGTCCAACATATCCAGATCAGGAACACATTAGAATTTCCTTGTTGCATTAGACTTTGAAAACCTCTCATTTCTGCATGTTTAGTGTGTCATGTGTTTTCTCAAGTTGTGGAGAACATGTAATTAAACATCCCTCATCTCCTGTGCTATGAGGTGGGTTGGCTGTACTCTCCTCAGAGCAGCTGTAAATTTTTGTAAGACCTCCTCCCAGCTGGTGATGTGGTAGAAAGGATGTCCTTATTCAGGAAGTAGGCTCCAGTCACTGACTTGGGAGAGTAGTAGAGAGGTTTTTCTGGATGCCCTCTGAGGCAGAGCAGTAGTTTCAGTAATAATTCCATCCTGGATGGCTCTTCCACTTGGTTCAATCACTTCACATGGCTTAACCACCTCCAGCCTTGCCCATGCAATGGCCATGTCCCTAATGCCATTCCTTTCCAGATTGTTCGTGCAATTCCCATCAATGGTTTTAAGTATCCCAATTTGTTGTTCATTGTGTCCATTTCTCATGGATTCTCAAACAAGAAATTATTAATATATCCACAAAGGCCTTGTTAAAAAAAGTTCCCAATCATTCACAAAACTCTGTCTAATGTGTTTCAAATGTAATTTTAAAAATTGAATGAATTGAAGTGGTAAACCAAAAACACAGCTAAGAGATTATCCTATTGAAAAAAATAAAGACTGTACCTTACAAATTTTTTTTGAGTGGATATGATTGTTTCTTTTCATTTGTTGCTTGAAATTTCATGTTGCAATCATGGTAAATTCTATATAATTGGAAAACCCTCATCTTCTCCCTTGGTTCAATTTGCAATACATGAGGACTTATAGGAGTTCTTATAAGCCAATTGGGGGAAGCTAGTAGGATCCGTCCCATTTGCTGTTTCTCCACTATTCAGTTGTTTTTTTAAATTGTTGGAATGGCATATATCTGGATTTGATGACTGCCTATGGAACTAACATTTATTGCCTTCTGCAACTGAATTGCTGAGATTTTTCATTGTTAGGTATTCTCTTTGTATTTCATGGAACATGCCAGCACAATCATGAATTGCAACCTGATTTGGAATTAGGAGCTCATCATGTCAATGACTTTATGGCTGACTACATGTGATTCACGAAGTGAATAATGGCTTTAATAATACCTGGAATCTGAACTGAAACGAATACGTTTCAAGGGAAAGAATCATGTATTGGAAGCTGTCTAGGTAAAACTGAGTCAGCTTTCAAAGAATATTGGATTGTGGATTATATTTGCAAAATGTATGAAGAGATGGGGCCTTTGCTAGGAATTTGGTGATTGATAGAAAAGTTAGAATTTTTAGTTTTACAAAATCACTAATGAAGTGATGGGAAGGTAGTATTGTGAAAGTAAACAGCCTTTGTACATGTGCCTGTATAATAATTTTTTTTCAGATCTTGTCATGAAAACTCCGCATCATCTCAGAGTTCTGATTCAATCCCCATTGGGGTTGCACGGCATGATCCAAACTACAAGATGGACCACCTCCTGCGAGGCAAAGCACTTGTGTTCAATCATGAATTTTTCTGCAAATACTTAAAGCTGCCAGACCGTGAGGGAACTATACAAGATCGGGATCGACTTGTTCATGCCTTGGGACATTTGGGTTTTCAGGTTGAGGTATACAACAATAAGCCATTTCAATACATCATGAAAGTCATCAAAAAAGGTATGTATTATCATTTCTGGTTGATCAGATGCCCATCTTTTTATGTTTAATTTTGTCATTCCTATTTGGAGTTCCCATATCAAAGTTCTATATCAAAATACTGTTGCAAATTGTTTTCTTCTTTTTGAGCTCCTTTGGTTTAGCCTTTGCTCTCAGTATTCAACTGATGAGGGTAGCACTGCTCAAAAAGCTTAAGTGTGATCCATGTTGCAGCATACTATCATATAGTGAATGCAAAAATTATATAAAATTGAAAAAGTTTAGCCCTATGAGACTGATGAAGTCATTCCAGGTTGTTCCAGATCTAATCTGGCAAATATATGGTTTATTTCCCTTAGAGTATGTATTAGCTTGTCAAAAAACTCTGCTGTAGACCTAACCCTTACATGCATACATTTTTAAAACATAACAAAAATGTTTTTATTGGTTTAATGTTTAAGGTGGAACTCTGCCATAGTAGTTGCATGTTTCTCTGTGAGGAGGCGATGCTGAATAGTTAATGTGTACTGAGGCTGAAAGTTATCATCATAGCCAAAATCACACCATCCACCACAGTGGATATCATGCACAAAAGGCTTAAAGGGAATGGTACATACTAATACAAAAGGTTGAGAAAGTGATGTTTTATTTATGCATTGTTGAAGTTGTGACTCCATAGCCTTCTCTTGATCTTAGGTAAAGAGGGGGAAAATCATATGCAGCAACTTCTCCATCAGTGTCCTCTGCATGTCATTCTTTCATTTATTTATTTATAAGACTGTCCATCCTTCCTTATTGGTGTCACAATTGAAGCAGGCACAAGATCATTGAAGAATGTTTCCAGTCTAAGGCCATGGAATCAAGCTCAACACACAGGATGCTGAGCCTCTTATGGCAAAGCTTTCATCTTACACAACTCTTTCAGACTGAACTTTTACTTGTCATCTTAGACTGAGAGACATTTTAGGAGGCATGCAGATGTGTCCAAGCCACTGCACTTGAGGTCTCTCCATCTATAGATGTAGCTGCTTGACCTAGGAGCTGTCATTGATGGTAGCACTGAACATCTTAAATTTGCTCATAACACTGGTCACCAGGTGTGAGAACTTCATTTAACTTTTAAATGAGGTTCTCACACCCCCCAAAGCACATGCTGACCCCTTTGGTTCTCCCTACTTCTCTTTTGATTCTGGTGGTGAATTAAAACCTCATGGTGCTCACTCCATCACAACAGTCACATTGCCCCTTTTGATTAGCTTCTGTAATTGCTACCTTGGCTCAGAACTTATCCTGAGACAGTATTGATAGGTAGATGGCATCTGTGGAAACATGAATCACCTGAGCCAAGCTCATCTTGTTTGTTTTTGGTGTGTCTTGGTCATGCTCAAAGAGGACCCTTTTATTGTGGTAGAACCTGGGATACCTTGACCTTCTGGGTCACTGGAGTTCATCTCAATGCTATGCCATGAATTCCCTTATTTTTAGATTATATTATTATTATAAGATAAATGAATTTCAAATAACTTGCCAACCAATTCCTATTTGCTGGCAAATAAGCAAAAATTAAGAAATCATACATATTTACATAGGTCTGCTTCATGTTCTAGCATGTCTGAATTCATACCAGACTTTCTCACTGTCTGTTGTTAGCCAAATATTGCATTCACATGTTAGTGTCTTTTTGTGGAAATATATCTACTCAAATGTGTGCAAACAAAATACCTCTGAAATTTGATTACCTCTTCGGATTACATGATGATTATGAAATTTTCTCTCAACTGCACTGTGTATTCTGTTTTTTGTTGTTTTCACTCTCAGTTGCTGATGATGACCATCAACAATGTGATTGCCTTGTGGTATGCTTCATGAGCCATGGTGAAAATGGCATGGTTTATGCCTATGATCAACTGTTTAAGCCAGAGCACCTTTGGTCACCCTTCACTGCTGACTGTTGTCCCTCCTTGGCTGGAAAACCCAAGATGTTCTTCATTCAGGTAAACTATTGTCATGCCAAAAAGCAGCATTTCCTTCTTTCTCCAGTTCTGCTCCTTCAGTGAAAGTTGGACGGTCAGAACATAAGAACAATTGGCACCATGTGCTGTCCTCTAAGCTGAAGTCAAATGAAAGCCACACTTCAGTTGCTTTAAACTTTGATTTCCTGATGTTAAATTTGCCAAGTGAATGTTTTTCCTAATTTTCATATCATATTTTAAATCTTAATTTGTCTCATAGAAGGCCAAATGGCAATTTACTGATTTTTTAATCTGCAATCTCATCAGTATGTTTTATTATCTTGTACATTGTGGATGCCATTTTCATTATAGTCTTTTTACAATTCTGGTTTTTTCTAGGCTTGTAGAGGGACTAATGTGGATCATGGTGTGACTGTAACCCAGACAACAACTAGCTCCATTCAGGTGGACTCCATCTTGGAACCGGACTCTTACCGAATCCCTGTTCAGGGCGACTATCTCATAGCACACTCAACTGTCCCAGGCATGTTGCTTGCCTCAATTGAGTAGTTCTCTGGAAAAAGGGCATTAGTGCCCAAATGCACTTTTTCTTTATCCATGCTTATGCTCTGCTTTAGGACACTTGCAATGGGATAGAGTGATTGAGGTGGTTCAGATTTGTTTGTAAGAACAGAAAATAAACTTTCTCCATGCTCTTACCAGATGGTGGACAGATGCCCTGCTGTCTTGTTATGGCTGCTTGTAGGGAGGAAAGGGGAAGAAGGACTGGTCATACAGACCTATGGAAGAATGTCTTGAAGAAAGGAAAAGGGAATGGTGGTCATGCTCATATGGGGAGGACATGGACTGTCATGAAAATTTGAGGAAATTTCTTTCTGTCTTTCTTTTGGGGAAGAATATTTATAAACATAGGTTTCATTAATTTGTTTATTATTTTTTAAAATGATAAATGACAGCTGAAAGATGGTTGAAATAGTTCTGACAGTGTGAGTATGGAAAAGGGCATATCTACATAAACAGTTCCTACTTGCATTCCAGCAACTTGTGAGAAAAATTTACTTTAACCCATCCACCTACCTTTCCTTTTGGTGTATGTACCCATAAAATACCATTTAAGGCCCTAAGGCTTTAGGTTTAGGCCTTGTGTGCCATCTTTTGGCAATATCTTTGAACCGCTTGCAACTGTAATTGATCAAACAGAACTCTGCACAGGACCATTGAAACGACAGTTAGGTAGGCCAAGAGACAGTAAACTTAGGTCATCAATTTGACGGCTGGACAGGCAGATGGGTTAAGCACAAAGTTTAAGAATAAGGAGCATCTTAGGAAACCATATCACTGAAAATGGATTCAGATTGATCACAGGTCTGAGATTTTGCTGCTTTTCTCAAATTGTGCCTTTTGTATGTAAGCCCTTTTTCCAGAAATCTCCTTTATTTAGCAACATCAATTGTTTCTTTTGTAATTATTAATCCCAGGCACATCACTTGCTTTACTTCATTGCAGGGTGCTATTCATACCGCAATTCAACTGTTGGGTCCTGGTTCATTCAGTCACTTTGTGCTGTCCTCATGCAACATTCCCAAAAGGAAGACCTGATGAGCATGTTGACAGAAGTAGCACGTAAAGTAGCAATTGAGTATGAATCCCACATCCCAGAACAACCAGCCTTGCACAGGAAGAAGCAGGTGCCCACCATCGCAACTACTCTCATCCGCAAAGTGTTCTTCACTCCCAAGTCAAGGGGCACCATTATTCCCTCTGCCATGCCATGAACCTCAGGTGTTGCAGATATCAGTCCACAATATCATTGGGTGAGAATCATGTTTTATGTCTAGATTTGAGATTTTTAAGAATAGCATATTTATGAAACTTTCACATCAGTGCATTTATTTTTTGGCATAGGTTGTCAGATGTTATTTTCAGGATCTGTGAATGTAATATGCAACTTTGCAAACTTATTATATCAGTTGTTTTGAGGTTGTACACTCCAGTGATGTAAATGTACCTCAAAATTTCAGTTTTGTACTTAAAACAATGAAGTTATCCCTTGATATCTCCCATGTGGAGAGGTCTGAGAGATTCTAGAATTTGTATGAAGTGCCTTTATGCTGTGGCCATGTGACTGACTTGGAGATTCCTCAAGAAGGGATATTGGTGATGTATTATAGACAATATTTTCAATCTATGCACCATAATTTTTTTTTTAAGCCTGAATGGCTAAAAGAAAGAGTTGCCTGAGGTGCTCTGTTTTGAAGTGAATCAGAAATACTTACTTAGGGAATTCAGGTAGGTTTCATGTGAAACAATGAAAGGCATTTGCTCAATCACACTTCTTTCTTATGTACGAGACATGACATACTTTGCTCAAGTGCATTCACATTTCACATAACAATATTGGAAAATGTTTGCTCAAATGCAGTGTTTTTGCATAGAAATTTTCACTTTGGCAATTCATGTTCACATTGCATGGCATGATTCTATTCAGAGAAATTAAAAATTACTGTAATACCATATTTACTTGCATAAGCCCTACACCTTTTCTCCTGAAATTTCAGCTCTAAAATTGTTTGTGGGTGGTACATGGAGAATATCTTTTTATATTGGTAAAAGCCAGGTTTTTATGGGTTCAATACAAATGGCAAATATGGTACTCAGTGTATTCTTAATTGTTCACTGACCCATTTCCTCATGTTGACTCAGCTGTGCACAGCAATCCTTCTTATTTCTGAGTCCCTCAATGGTAGGCCTTTAGTTTGGTACCAACACACCAAATGGAATCAATGACATGACCTTCTGAGAAGGTCATAGTTTTATGTTTTCTGGCAAGTAGCCCTTTGGTCAAAATACTTCTGGCTCAGCTGTGATGATGCACTGATTTTTGGCAAGGTGAGCTTGGGAAACCAGAAACTCATTCCTTTACTGAAATGATAAAGTTACAGGTGACACTATTTGCAGAGGCACATGGACATTGGCAGGTGGGACAATATATGGTGGCAATGAATCGTGTGTTCATGATTAGTGAAAAAAGTGATCAACTTCAAAGCTAACTGCAGGAGACATGCCTTTTGTTGACCAAAGACTGGAGCATTTGCAAAAATCAAAGAATTGGTGGTCTGCATTCACGAAAAGTGGAATAGTGCATATTGTGTCTCAACTAAGATATTGCAGTCTTGAGAATTACAAAGAAGAATGTGGGAACTATGGTGTAGGATATTAAGATTTTCTCCAATTTAGGAATAAAAGTACCAGTATGATAATGTAGTATTGTATTTCCTCTAGTTTCCTATTGGAATTGATAGTGCGATCCAAACAAGTGCTGATTGCAACCTT
The DNA here is from genome assembly GCA_905338385.1 of Darwinula stevensoni. NCBI lineage: Eukaryota > Metazoa > Arthropoda > Ostracoda > Podocopida > Darwinulidae > Darwinula > Darwinula stevensoni. The sequence goes on from CAJPEV010001174.1 coordinate 62,748, forward strand.
ATTGGATATGTGCTCACAGACTCAATCCTTCAGCACACAGGTGGTTTCCCCATATGCTGGAGTTTTCTGGAAGATTGTTCTGCTGACAGGGCTATTCCTGTGAAACAGACAGCTGTAGTTTTGCACCTGATACTGCCTGAATTTCTCTGAACAATCCATGGGAACTAATTTTAAAAAGGTATTTACCCATGTGGGTGATATGAAAATGTTTTTTTCCTCATTAGGTTGGTGCTGAAAATAAGGGCACGAGGGAGGGGCTTATGCATGTAAATTAAGTATCATGATCTCTGCAGACCAGTTTGTTTAGGTAGTTTAGGTTCTTGCTTTATATACTTTCGTGTGTTTTTGATTGTGCTCATTGCTTTGAATATTTGCTGTTTGCCTTCATTAACTGTTTTCTTGCAAGATTTTCTAATCCAGTCCAGATATATTTGTCTTGATTGTGATGAATTTGGTGATAGTTCCTTTCATAGACCAAGGGTGGATTTTTGAACAGAGTCCAATAATGCAGCTATATGCCAGGAAAATTACATGATACTTCCTGGATATAAAGCAGCAATATCAGATAGTTCTCTGTTCAAAAATCCATCCTAATTTTTTTTTAGTCAACATGGATAAATGCATTGTGATCTATCTCTTGACTATCTGATTTGATAGTGATTCCCTGTTTTTCACTTTTTGCTGTTGAAGATGATACACATTGATGCCTTTTCAATACAAAAAGATAATAGAGGTAAATGTTGATTTATTGATTTGAGAGTAAAAAATACACATTGTATAAAAAGAGGGAGATCAGACCAGATACATCGCTTCAGGTTTCTAAGCTGGGTTTAGGACGGAATGACAGGTATCACGACTGGGTCATTGGATGGATGTTTTCCTTTCCCTCTCATCTTCTCCATACTAGGAAGAGTAGAGAGGCAAGAGCCAGGGCTCCAGACAAGTGGTAAGAAGAAGCCACATTGCAGCCATCTGTGCTGCAATAGCACTCCTCCCAATAGACACTGTTCTCATCGATTCCCCAGTTGCAAACTCCAGTGACTCCCGTTTCAGACACTGAGCCGCAGCGTCTTATCACCTGTCTCCATCGACCATCCCCTGAAAAATATCAATATTCTCTGATGTTATTGACTTTTGATTTCATTGGGTATACAACATAAATGATGAAAATAGCAAATGCAACATTATATATCTCAGATAAGCAAGAATATGCCTTTTTATACCAAGGGGCAAAGAATCTCAGCTCCCAGGTGCAAAGGTAAATTTGGCAGAGTGGGTCAAAAAAAAACCTATCATTTTTGGTAAGTTGGTAGGCTGGCAATTCTGATGAAATTCAGTAGGCAAATAGGGTGACTCAATTGGGGTTTGTGTGCCAAATTTTTAACAAAAAATTTCAAATTTGAGAAAGGCATTTCATTAACTTTTCATCACAAAAAAGTAAGTGTTCATTTTTACTTAAAACTACTCATAACTAACAAAACAAACAAGCAAACAGAACAAAAACAAAATTCACAATTGCAAAAAAAATTAAAGTACACAATTTGGTTTAGGTAGGTTCATTTCAACAGTGCTCAATGTGCCCTCCATTCTGTTGAACACTAGCCATTTGTCTGGGACGCCATAGATCAATGGCTCGGTCAATAATTATTTGATGCAGTACCTTCCAATCTTTCTCTATTGGCATCATGTAGGAATGGAAGGTCATGAATTCACTCTCCCTTTCATCCCAGCCTCAGGTTCACATTGATATTTTTGACACCAAGTTTTGTTGCAGGTCATCAGGAAATAAGTAAAGCTCCTATATTTAAAAAGCCAGAAAGCGATATTTGGCAACAAAACTCCAATTGAGTCCAATAAGCCTACCAAATTTAATCAGAATTGGAAGGATACAATGAGATTGACAACTCATCAAAAATGACAGCTTTGTTTTTTTGGCCCACCCTGTAATTTTTCAGACTAAAAGAAGTAATAGCCTTTCTAGAAAAATGTAAAAATTGCACAAAATCCCACTGTCACATCTTTAAAGATGATCTGACATAGGTAACAAATTATAGGATTAGTATTAGAATATTGAATTTCTATATAATTACATTCCCAAAATAAAATTGTGTAAATCTTGCCAACAATAGGTACATTTTCAATACTTCTTAATAATCTATCTGAGTAGCAATGTGCTGGTACCAACAGAAGGAAAGGCAATGTTGGGCTAAAATTTTTTCAAAATACTGAGTCAATGATACTACAGTGTTTTTTCACTTGAGTTATACATTTTTTCACTTGACTTCAACAACAGTGCATGGTGAGGGTGATTGGCGGTTTGAGGCAGAAACTAGGAGTTCCATTCTTAAGTGCAGATGTCGAGATGACATTGGTGACGATGATGAATAATTTCATGCTGAAGAGAGGAAAACCAATATGAACCTTCCCAAATACACAGTATATTGAAATAATAATGTTGTAGTGAAAAACTAGGCTTTTGTGTCACCCAATACTGATTTCCTTAATAATAGGTCAATAAAACAGGTGAAGTTTTAAGTATCATTCCCCACTCCGAACTCACATAAGCTTGATTAGGCCTATCTAACGTGGATCTGGGATTGTCTATCGAAGTCTGATCCAGTGTTTCTACATCATTGAGCCGATGGGAAATTGAAAACTTAAAGCCTTTTTTATTTAAATAGACGGCAAGGAAGGTCTCCCATTGACAACGTGACTATGCTTGTGGTTCATCGTTTCCAGTACATAGTTTGATTCTTAAGAAAAAGCCTAATTATTCAAAGGAGAGAAAAATGTCGATAGTCACCAGGGGTACCAGCACCTTTGCCTCCTCTCTGAACACCCCATGCATCGGTGTCTTAGTCAAGTGAAAAACACTGTAAAGTCTGCATTTGTTTTGAATGGGGTAATATTTCATGCATGGCTCACAAACAGGAAAATTTTAGTTTTTATGCCAGTGCACTTGCATGCTAAGTATTATAAATATAGTGCATAGAGGTATAAATATTATATTTGTATCTGATGAGGGGTGTAAAAAAAAAAAGGCTATCAGCCAGCACAGTTGGTAGTCTCAACATTGACCTTGGTGATGCTAACTTGGTAAACATAGATCCTCTGAACAACTCTCATGGCATCTTCTTACCTTCTTAATTTTTGGGCTTCTCTTCTTGAAGGGAAGCAGTTTGGCCATGGGAACCATGTTATTCCCATGAATGTTAGTTCTTGCTTCTTTGAATCATCAACGTGCACCATAAATTTTGGATATCAATGCAATGTCCATGCAAGCAGCACAAGTTTCATGTGGAGAATTCAAAGCAAAATCCTCAAGCATTCTTTTATCTTATCACTCTGCTATACAGAAGGATTTGAAAAATCCTCTAAGCCCCCAAGATTTGATGCTGAGATTCCCTTCATGAGGGAATTGAGTTGCAAAAAACACAAGCCAGCCAGTCAATATTGGGCCTACTAAATCATCACTTTCTTCATGCCCAATTACTTCACCACAAAGAAGAATACATTAGTTCTTGCAATAAGTAGTTTTGAAGAGTACTGGCAGAGCCCTAATCATGAGCAGTCAGGAGTGGAATCTCTAACCTGTCTGCCAATGTGTCACCCTACTTGTAAGGTGATTCAGGTTGGTAGGCTATGGATTGCAATTTCACACACACCAAAATGTCCTTGGGAATGACTGAATAATGAATAACTGCTCACAAATAAATCCTCTGGGTCCCTGTTTGGTGACCGTCATGCAAAACGTGCCAGGTGTGACAGAATCCCCACTGTTGCATTCAACAAGTGTGTTTTTGGTGGTGTCATAATGTCTGTAGGCTCCACATGTGTCCTCTCCTTCTCCATCTTCAGATGATGAGCACTGGTAACATCGAATCCCTTCAGATCCTGAGAGGAAAAATGAATACATTTAAGGTTAGAGGATACATGTTTCAGCTGACATACTTGGGTGGGGACTACAGCGTTTTTGCGCAGAGTTCACACAACCTTTTAATGCAAAGCATAGCTTTCTATGGGCCTACCGACACCAGAACTAATGTTTCCGTTGGTCTTACGTATGACGCAAACTAAGAAGTTTGTGTCATACGTTCGTACGTCTAGAACTCTACTGGTATTCAGGAGTCGAAATATAAGACGTGCCATTGCTCTGAAGGAGATGTGTGAACTTCTCGCGAAAGCACTGTAGCTAGTATTCCAGTCAGAGTCAGGTCTCTTGCATTTGGTATTGTAATTTACGCTTAACGTTACTGTTGCGACACAACGTAGCCCAAAGCTTCGCCTATTGGGCCTAACGATAGGTATTAGTAGAGATGCGAAGGGGCAGGCCATCCACATTATCCATATATTCGAATGTAAATATATAGCTTAAATTAAGCTAGACCTAACGCATAAAAACCTACCTCGAAGGAGGAGTATCCACAGAGCCAGAAATCCCGAGAACCAGTGAGGCGCCATCTTTACCGTCTTTCGCCATCTAGGAGAAAATGTGGGAACCGTTCGATAGGTGTGCCAGCCAACGACGAGGCTGAATTTAGCTGTCTCCCTTCCAAGGCCATCGTCTATAACGACCGCGCAATGGTCTTTGCGCGCACAACGTGTGCGGACTAGTTATCCACCATAGATCCTTCTGTGGTAGGCAGAATCACAGGCAGTGCCATGCACTAGAAGCTAAACTGCGATGTTTTAGTCGTGATTTTTGTTTCCTTCGACACTGTCATATACTGTACCTATGGCGTGCTGCGTCATGGATTTGATCTTACCTTTATGCAGAAAGAATTTTAATATTTCGAAGTACAGGCAGAAAAGTTTACTTGTTGCTTTTGGCATAGTACTTTTATCCCACATTAGCTGAAGGAAACAGATTCATGCATCTCAATAAATTTGAACCCACCCTTCAAATGGTTCAAAATTATTCACCAATATGGCAGTGAAAACTTATAAATAAACACAAAAGGCAGACTCAGCCTTTCAAACTGCCCAAGAGTTAGTAGCATCACCATTCATAACTTCATATGCATTATACTTGAATTTTAAATGATGACTTAAGCTTTGTATATGAAGAAAAAATTATAATGGCGACTTGCACATATGCATGGTTAAGTTCATGAAACACCAATCACTTTTCAAAATACCTGATATATTTCATTCAGGAAAATTGGTCTAAAAGTGATGCCACATGTAAAAAACTGCCAATACTAAAAAATAGTAAACCATGATATATGAGATCAGTAATAGAATGGGGGATGCATCAAGTCAACATTGGACACAATGAGATTCACAACAACAAAAAATATTTGAAAGCNAGGCTCCACATGTGTCCTCTCCTTCTCCATCTTCAGATGATGAGCACTGGTAACATCGAATCCCTTCAGATCCTGAGAGGAAAAATGAATACATTTAAGGTTAGAGGATACATGTTTCAGCTGACATGCTTGGGTGGGGACTACAGCGTTTTTCCACAGAGTTCACACAACCTTTTAATGCAAAGCATAGCTTTCTATGGGCCTACCAGAACTAACCTTACCGTTGGTCTTACGTATGACGCAAACTAAGAAGTTTGTGTCATACGTTCGTACGTCTAGAACTCTACTGGTACTCAGTAGAAGTCACCAGAGTCGAAATATAAGACGTGCCATTGCTCTGAAGGAGATGTGTGAACTTCTCGCGAAAGCACTGTAGATAGTATTCCAGTCAGTCAGAGTCAGGTCTCTTGCATTTGGTATTGTAATTTACGCTTAACGTTACTGTTGCGACACAACGTAGCCCAAAGCTTCGCCTATCTGGGCCTAACGATAGGTATTAGTAGAGATGCGAAGGGGCAGGCCATCCACATTATTCATATATTCGAATATCTTATATATCGAATTTAATTCGATCTGGATTGCGTATTTTTGGATGGAGCTTCCTCCTCATAGGTGTCTCGGTCTTTAGGGCTCTTGGTCACTCCGCGGTAGAAATGGCAGAAAGCGGTAGATCCTCTAAATGTGGGAACCGTTCGATAGGTGTGCCAGCCAACGACGAGGCTGAATTTAGCTGTCTCCCTTCCAAGGCCATCGTCTATAACGACCGCGCAATGGTCTTTGCGCGCACAACGTGTGCGGACTAGTTATCCACCATAGATCCTTCTGTGGTAGGCAGAATCACAGGCAGTGCCATGCACTAGAAGCTAAACTGCGATGTTTTAGTCGTGATTTTTGTTTCCTTCGACACTGTCATATACTGTACCTATGGCGTGCTGCGTCATGGATTTGATCTTACCTTTATGCAGAAAGAATTTTAATATTTCGAAGTACAGGCAGAAAAGTTTACTTGTTGCTTTTGGCATAGTACTTTTATCCCACATTAGCTGAAGGAAACAGATTCATGCATCTCAATAAATTTGAACCCACCCTTCAAATGGTTCAAAATTATTCACCAATATGGCAGTGAAAACTTATAAATAAACACAAAAGGCAGACTCAGCCTTTCAAACTGCCCAAGAGTTAGTAGCATCACCATTCATAACTTCATATGCATTATACTTGAATTTTAAATGATGACTTAAGCTTTGTATATGAAGAAAAAATTATAATGGCAACTTGCACATATGCATGGTTAAGTTCATGAAACACCAATCACTTTTCAAAATACCTGATATATTTCATTCAGGAAAATTGGTCTAAAAGTGTACGGTGTACATTTTTTGACGGTTATGATTTTTTATCATTTGGTACTATATACTCTAGTCATTATCTTACCCCCTACGTAGTTCAGTTGTAACCTGTGTTACTCTAAGTGTTGTTGTTTTTTATAAAAAAAGCTGGGACGAAGGAAGATGAAAGATCAGCATCGAGGACGGAATAACTGCCATAAAACTGGACGGAATGGAGAAAAGAACACTGAGTTGGGTATGACTTAGAGGCGGATATGAGCTATTCGAAACACCAGGCCGGTGACAAGGGGAACAATGACAATTGGAGCAGCATGAGACTGAGGGGCAGAGTTGCAACCATCCTTTCCCCTACAGGTGCAGTACTCCATGTGAATGTTCCAGGTCCCTGATCGGAAGATGCAGTAGCGCTCATCCCCGTCCAGGCCTGGTTCACCCAGATATGCACAGCTACGGTGGAATCTCCACACTCCATTCACTGCGAGACATAACATACAAAATCGATTTCAGCAATGCAATGATACAACCAACTTATAATTAATTCTTCTTAGTTGCCCATGTCCCAATATTCTGCCTATGGCTTGTCTGCCATTTTATTTTTTTTAATTATGCACACTATCTCAGATTTCTTCAACATCCACTTCTTTCTCTTTTTTTCCTTAATGTCACAATTCTAACATGCCAAAATACAAAGATAGAAAGGGTATTGCACACAATTGATATTGGCTAAGACCTTCCTGAGACTAACTGGAACGGTTCAGAGGGCTAGGAATGCACCAGCAAGTGATGCTATGACCAGGACCAGGGCAGAACCCAATGTAGTAGCTATGTTGCAGCCATCATGTTCACATGAACACACAGTTGTGTGGATATCTTCAGTGGCCGTTTTGTAGCATATTCTTTCTTTGATGTAGTATTTTTCCCAACCACAGCTTCGGAAGACAGCAATGTCTCCTCTCACTACATCCAAGACATCAATGTCAGTAAAGAAACATGACAGAAAGTTTCAACATGTAACATGAAAGGAATATGTATCCTTACCCTCTTGCCAGATCTTCCTACATGCAAAAGTAATATTCTTGGAAGGAGGTAGTCCAGTCTTCTCAGTGAAGTCTTTTTCAGTGCAATCTGAGAGGTGTCCCTCTGCATTTTTATGATTAAATGGGTCTTCACAGTACTCATCATCTCTGGTATTGCACTTATAACACTGGATTGCAAAAGCTGAAATAAGAACCAACTGAATAAATAAAAACCTATATCGTATGAAGGTAGGCATGTCTAATTCTAGCTAAATTTAATTCTTGACAACTGGCTATATCCTAAGCAATCCCCATTACCTTTCCCCACTCCTACAGTGATCTTTCTCATAAAGCACCTAACTATTCGGCAATAAATTGTATTCAAAAGAATTGTAATGAGAGAAAAAAAAAGTAAAAACGCGAGGGCCCAAGCAGCGATCGAACACGTAAGTTCGGTCATTAACATACAAATCGTAAGTCATTACACTGTCGGCCCCTTGATCTCCTGAGTAGGGCAAGCAGTAGGGGTTTGACGGGGATGGTAGCTATGCTGCGTTGAATATAGCCACTAACGCCCCACACAATCCAAATCTATATTGAGAAAAAGACTCACCAATAGACACCAGGTCAACGACAAAGAAGATGGCGAGCAAGTGCTTCATTTTGCGCAATTCCGAAGGTATGGGCGACAAAGAGGAGAAAGGTCGAAAGAAATGGATGTGGAAAAGCCACCAAACAAGAGACACGTTCTGACCGACACCACCCACTCAGCCTTCCTCCGTCGATGTGAGTATCACTATAGGCACCACTCCCAGTTGCTCTCAATGCCGTCCCACACGGCTGTTCGATTGCCGAGTTCCATTATTTGACTTAGATTTCCCAAATCGTACTTTATCTGTTATCTTTCTCTACCAAAATGCCTTTTCCATTCAATTTCTACATCTGTTATTCTTTAATACTCCAAATTTTCCAATTTTGTGATTGAATCTGAGAATAAGTTCATGGGAAATTCCCATGTCGCTTTGCATCCCTTCTCCCACTGGAATTCCATCATGGCTCCGTTCGAATATGCATGAGGAGCATGACGGACCTGTAGAGACTGCTACCATGAGAATCTCGAGCTTTCTCAGTTTCTGATTTTATTACCTCTCATCTGCGCTTGAAATCCTTTTCATTCAATATGCTGCCATCATGGGCGATATTTCTGACTCTGACGGGTGCCACAATTTTCTTCCTTCCAATGAGTGAGTCGATTTATTAAGTCGGCTACTCTTTTTTACTTAAGTTTAAAGTTAACTTTAAACTAGGCCTATCAATCCCTGTGGTGCTCAATCAAGTCTTAGCATGTACCTAGGCCTACGACGGAACCGGAAATTATGACAAAAATTAACCCTCAATTGCAGGCTGGAGTATAAAGTGCTGGGAATGCCGGTCAGACCAAGATCCGAAGTGCGGAGACCCATTTGATAACACCTCGTATCCCATCACGGATTGTGCTACCAAACCTCAGAGGCCTCATCTGCCAGGAATCGAATCCACAATGTGCCGAAAAATACGGCAAAAAGGTTTGATATGCCGAAAAATATATATTCATATTGAATCCTGCCTATTGCCCAAGTCAGTAGGTGTATGTGTTCCCCATAGACTCTGAGGTAGGCCTAAGAAAAAAAGTGAGGAGATAAGGCTGGAATGAGATGAGCCAAGTGAACCCTTAAATTTTACCCTCTTAGTTGTGTATTCTTAGGTTGCCAGTTGCCTGTTGTGTTTCACATAGCATAATAGGCTTGTTCCAATAAAAGTTGCTCTTGGTGAAGTGAAGGAAAAGGCAAATTAGAAATTCCATGAGGATCATTCCTCTCAGTACCAATTGGGAATAAACTTCCAGTGAGCTAGGGTGTATGAACAGCTTTGTTATTTCATTTATTGTATGCTTTGATCTACAAAGTGTAAACCCTATCTGCTTACTCACTGTCAAAAATGATATGGAAGTTTTTTGTTCAGCTTTATGTTGTGCAAGTGATGAGTATTGTTTGCACTTTTGTGTAGAAGATCCTGTAAGCATTTTTAAGAGAAAAAAAGAGGCAAGGTTTTGCCATTACTCATGAATGGACTTGTGCAGTGATTGTAGTAATTTTTTTTCCTGTAAGCCTAATGTGATCTTTGTGGGGAAGAATGTAATTGAGTCAGAGCATATTAGAGTTTCTTTTAATTTACCTGAATATTTGGCTTAAAATATTTAGGATGGCATACTTGGCCTTTTTTCTTTTTTTTAACTAAAAGGTCTTGAGATGGCCAGATGAGCCTTAATATTGATTTGGTTTAGGCTTGGGCAAGAGCATTTCAAATGTTTTTTCACATGTTTGAAAAGCATTGATTGGTTTGATCCTTTTGTCGCAAAAATACCTCGGGAAGACTTCCGAAGTGGACCACCCCCAGAATGGCGTTAGAGATATATCATATGAAAGTACTTTAGGAATAGGTTACAGTGATATGTGTTTCAGCTGAGAGAGTTGAGATATGAAGGTGTAATATTAATGTGTTAATATAATGGTAATGCTCTACGTGGGCATCCTGGAGCAGCCATGTAATGCACCCCGCCCAGGCCATTGCATCTGCTAGCTGTGCTATGGCCTTCCCAGGCATGCACACTGTACTCAGGTCAAGTTTTATTAGGCTCTTCTGGTCTAGTCGTCATTGTTCTGGTGAGATCCGTCCTCGCAGGGTCACAGTTAGTGTCCTCGGAAATTTTTTCCCCAGTAGAGTGTCAAAGGCCAAAGAGTGAGAAAGTCAGCCTATTTTGGGAATGATGGGTCAGTTGGGTTAGGAAAGGGTCGCGGCCTTCGGCTGCGATTATTTTCTAACCCAACTGACCCAGCATTCCCAAAATAGGTTGACTTTCTTGCTTTTTCGGCCAAAAATAGAAGGAATGCGGCTTGCTTGATCTGTGTTCATCCTATCTTCTCTGATGTTAGTTAGTTTAGGTTTATAGTGAAAACCCAAAAGCACTGGTGAAACAGTGTGTGTGTCTAGCATTCAGGTGATTGATTTTATTCTTTTGGGGAATATGGGGTGCATAAGGTTACTGTTCCAACAAAAAGGGGTGCTCTAACCCTCTACCCAATATGGCTGCCCCCATGTTGAACATGTGTGTACATGCCACTACTTGCCTGCTTATCCTACAACCCATGCATCTTAAAATATAAATTACTACTTCTTTTCTTATTTTTTCAGCTAAAATATGCACCAACGCAATCCATTCATCAAGAGCTTGCGATTGATATATCACATGTACCATTCCTGGGGGTGGTCCACTTTATAAGTCTTTCCTATCTCAGATACAATGCATTTTTTTAGTAATGGAATCAACCATGCTGGTAAGTCTAGCACCATAATCAGGCTCCAAACTTCCTTTTATAATGTTCTTTGGTTAGGCTCAATTTATGAATATAAATTTATGAATACAAATGAATACGAATGAATACAAATTTATGAATGAAGTTGATTGTAGGTGGGGTTTGGTATTCTGAAAATTTTTTGAAACCATGATAGGTTAAGTGATGAAATTTTAATGAAGGAGGCATAACTCCAGGACAAAGTGCAATCAAGTTTTGTTTGAAATTATCCTTTGGTAAATCAGTAAAGTTCAAAATGAGAATGTATGGCTAGATGCTTCCTTGCTTTGTGAGGCTCTCCCTTTCTCCATTCTTTGGTGGGACACAGTCATTATCTACCAAGAAGGCTGGGCTCAGGATGGTCTCATTGCATTCAGAGTATTTAGAATTTGTAATGGCTTATTGTTTCTTTCTCTCTTTATATTTTGGCATGGTAGAATTGTGACATTAAGGGAAAAAAGAGAAAGAAGTGGATGTTGAAGAAATGTGAGATAGTGTGCATAATAATAAAAAATAAAATGGCAGACAAAAAAGCCATAGGCAGAATATTGGGACATGGGCAACTAAGAAGAATTGAATATAAGTTGGTTGTGTCATTGCATTGCTGAAAGAGATTTTGTATGTTTTGTCTCACAGTGAATGGAGTGTGGAGATTCCACCGTAGCTGTGCATATCTGGGTGAACCAGGCCTGGACGGGGATGAGCGCTACTGCATCTTCCGATCGGGGACCTGGAACATTCACATGGAGTACTGCACCTGCAGGGGGAAGGATGGTTGCAACTCTGCCCCTCAGTCTCATGCTGCTCCAATTGTCATTGTTCCCCTTGTCACCGGCCTGGTGTTTCGAATAGCTCATATCCGCCTCTAAGTCATACCCAGCTCAGTGTTCTTTTCTCCATTCCGTCCAGTTTTATGGCAGTTATTCCGTCCTCGATGCTGATCTTTCATCTTCCTTCGTCCCAGCTTTCAAATATTTTTTGTTGTTGTGAATCTCATTGTGTCCAATGTTGACTTGATGCATCCCCCATTCTATTACTGATCTCATATATCATGGTTTACTATTTTTTAGTATTGGCAGTTTTTTACATGTGGCAT
>CAJPEV010001175.1:0-74863 GCA_905338385.1 Darwinula stevensoni
CCAAATAATGACCATGAGTATCTTTACCTTCAGCCTGGCTTAAAAAATATTTCCAAAAATCTTATAGTATACCTGAGTACTCATAAGAATTTATTGACTGGAAAAGGCAGGCCTTTAGACTCTGTATACCAGCTTTCTTGTGTTATACACCTTCCCCCAATAATAGAGAGAAGGAAGAGAGCGCAGAGAGTAGCACCGTTGGTAGCCCTGAGTAATATCAAACCGCGATTTATTCCGTATATATAATAAATAATATAACTATAATATCCATTACTGGATTAAGTCCAAGATGTGATTTCGTACGAAACATCTGGTTCCATCCAACTGAGAAGTGACAAGTCTTGCAATACACTGAGAGGTACTCGTATGTCCTTCACTGAAGGAGAGCGCGACACGCCATCGCATTCCTTATAAAATGCTCATTTATCTTTATACGATAGAACGAAACTCTGGTCAAGATGTACGCCACATGGGAAGTCTGAAGTTTAGGCATCCTGCAATGATGTCATAAGTACCCGAAGTCTCCTTTTGCCGGTTACCTCTTTAAATGGGACTATTCAAAATTTCCAAAGTCTACCCCCAGATTTTACGTGGGGAAAGATCGGGTGTAGCATTAAAAAAAAATCAATTCAGTAGCATCAGAGTGAGAATCCCTTAATCGGCAGTGAGACGCCACCTCGCATCGATTGATAGAACATATTCAGATGGTGAGTCTGTTGCGTAAATATTGCCATAAAGTGAATACAACTTCAGCACTCCTTTGTTTCTTTGAGCAAACCTCGACAATCTACTTTTGGTTTTGGTATACGTATTAGAGAAGCACCGCCATTAATTTTTATCTCAACAGGAATTTGGCAAACTTTGGGGCGGGACTTCATGCTTTTCAGGAATGATTGAAAGGCCTCTAAACATTTTGACAGCTTCGTGACAATTCTTCGTCGAAATTATTGAATTTTTTCCCTTGCGGCATATTTTCTTAGTTGTCTCCTGTTGTGACGAGGTTTTCTTAACATGTCACATCAGAGTAACATACCACATCCATACAACAGTACTACTTTTACACATTATTACGATGTCAGGGTGCTATCTGAGTGCCTGCAGCTGTCATGTTATCCTTGACGAAGTGATTAGAGTATTCCCATGTTATCATTGCTCAATATAGGCTGAGTGTTTCAGTTGTGATGGATGGTTATTTGTCGCAGCTGCGAGAGAATATGTGCGGGGTATCAAGGAGAAGCTGTGCTTTGTTGCCCTGGACTTCCAGCAGAAAATGGAAACAGCTGCCCGTGACAGGAGTCTGGAAGAGTTTTATGAGCTGCCTGACGGTCAGGTGATCGTGATTGAAAATGAGCGCCTCCGTTGCCCTGAGGCTCTCTTCCAACCCTCATTCCTGGGCATGGCATCCTGTGGTATCCATGAAATCTTCTACAACTCCATCATGAAGTGCGACGAAGATTTCCGGAAGGACTTCTATGCCAACATGCTGCTCTCTGGAGGTCGGGCATCCCATTAACCTTCGTCGGACGGATTTAAATCTCCTGTGTAAGCGCTGACAGTCAAATATTTTCTACGAAGCTCGTAAGCACTCGCAAACTGAGCAATTATTCAATACCAGAGCATTTTCCCCAGAAGTTGTGGTAGTATTTGTATCTTTCGAAAACACTGAAAAATGCATTCAGTGGCACAGAAGTTGCGACCTTCGTCCGATAAAGGTTAATGTGCAAATAAATGTACGCATGTACGATAAAGGTTAAGCAAAATCAAAAGCATGTTCTCAGAATCTCAACCTTTAGCAGAATTAGGCACTTTTGATATTTCTTTTTTGCAGGGAGCACCATGTTTCCAGGAATTGTAGATCGTATGCAAAAGGAGATAACATCCCTGGCTCCATCTGGCATGAATATCAAAATCATTGCTCCACCTCATAGGAAATATTCAGTTTGGATTGGAGGGTCAGTTTTGGCATCTCTTTCCACATTCCAGCAGATGTGGATCTCCAAGAAGGAATACGACGAATCCGGACCATCAATTGTTCACCGCAAGTGTTTCTAGTCGCCGCCCATCCCCATTTATTCCACAGGCTCATGTTGCTTCATTTCATGTTACTGATTTTCTGTAATTCTAAAAGACATAATGCTCTGTTCCTAATCATTACTATTTGTTTTGTATATCATTGATATCGATAAAGAGACAGACTCCACCACACTACTCTTCTCTGGGTGAAAAAGAGGGGATAGACAGCCTGCGGGTCGTGTTCTAGCATTTGCCTGAAGTTCTAGCCTGAATTTCAGCTGTGAATTCAGTCGCATTGCAGCAGGAGGATCTTCTACAGATGTCGGATACTATCCCGGAAGGGCACAAAAAGGTTTAAGAATAGTTTCATTTGAAAATCCAGTATCGTCTCCGAGCATTTAAGTGCTGTCATTAGCAGAAGGATTGGCTTGGTTATGAATTATGAAAAGTAGAGATGTTGATAACCACTTGTTCTATATGGTTAATAGCCTAGAGCCTTGACGCCTTACACTACTGGTAGCACGGGTACATGGCAAGCAGAAAGAACCTCAATGTAGATCTCTTTATCTTTCCCACGCCGTTGAATTGACGAGCCTGAAATGATTTAATAGTTGTACCGGTCACGATTTGTCGAGGGCTCCTTTCGTATTCCCCGCGCATTCTCGGTCGTTCGATAGCTTGTTTCAAGGGGAAGCGGAGAGAAACGCGACCGCCTAATACAGTATTCTCGCTCGCGGGGGTTGCGTTCCCGAACGGGCAAGATTGATATTTTGCGCGTTAGGGCACGCTACCCTATTATTACGTGTCCGTCTTACGCGGATTCGATATACGCGGCGATTTTCAGGAACGCAACCCCCGCATATAACGAGATGTATGACTGTCTTCTTGCTGAGCATCCGATGGCGTCAAGGACCTGAATTCAGAACCGGGGCGAGTCAGGGGGACGGAACTGATAAATTGTGATATTGATGAAACACTATCTCACACCGTTGCCACCAATGAAATTGTGACGGGGATGCGATATCAAAACGCGGTTGGCAGGGGGGGGGGGGGGATTCACAAGCCTGTAGACGAGGGGTAATGAGGTTCTTCTGTGGATTCACTCCAGAGAGAAGAGTGACACTTCTACAGTGGATGCCTTCTCGGGGTGAACGAGCAGTGTCGAACTGACAGTCCCACGCAAGTCAACCCAGATCATTTGAGGGGAGGCAATCTTTTTATATCCTGCTGCGAGGGGGTGGGCACTCCCACTCACGTTCTTGGGAAGAAATAGAAGAGAAGCGTTTAAATGAGAAGTAACGTATTATTGAGATGTTACTCTCATCTTCCCATCCTTATTTCTCAATCAAGAGACTGCTTCCCGTTGCCAAAGGCAGTATAACTCACATAGACATCGACATTAACGCCAAGAAGGGCGCAATTTTCCTGTTGTAATAGGGACTCGAAGTTTGCTTCTTGGCCGAAGTGAAAAATTTCAGGGATGCCGTATCGAAAGAAAATCTGATCCAACAGAACTCGGCTGACCGTTTCCGCAGTTAAATCGGGAAGGGGAAACGCTTCCGCCCGAGAGGTTCCAAAGTCACAAGCGACAAGAATATAATCGTTTCCGCGAGGAAAGCGGAAGGATGCAGGGAGTGCTGCGATTAGGTCGCACGCCCATACCGACTGGAGGGAAAATAGACTCGGATGTCTAGGGCTGACGCGTGGAGGAACGTTTTATCCCGGAATGACTGACGAGTGTCACGGGTCAATATCCGATCCCTGAAAGTCTTCCATTCTCCGCCAATATACAAGCGACTGGAGACGCGCGAGGGTCTTCTCTCTGTTGAGATGACCAGCTCGTCTCAGCATCATCATGAGCCCATCGCAAAGGATTTCACCATTCTTGGGTGGGTAATGATTTCTGCCGAGCCACTTTCTCATGTCTCATTTTCTCATCGCAAGACGACGCTCCAAAGAAACCGTTGGTCGTCCTGGATTTTTATTAAATAGGATCAGAGACAGCTTTGGACATGCACGTTGGGTTTGTACGATATCAAAAGGAGTCCAGCCAGAACAGCGGAGTTGCGGCGATCATGGGCTTCTGCACGTGGATTGTCGAACATTAAGGATGGTTTTTGAAGAGAGCACTATCCGATAATGCAGCTTCATTTTCAAGGAAAATATAATTATATTAGTATTATATTTCCTGGAAATAAAGTTGCGTTATCGGATATTTCTCCGTTCAAATATCCACCCTAGAATTCGGTTCGGATTGTTGGTACCTTTCCTGGCACGTAAAGAGGGAGGGGATCGAAAGATTGATGGGGGCAACCGGAATTCGATTCACTATCTGCATTCGTAACCGAGAGATAACAATCCGTGGTCATCGCATTTCTTGGAATTCCCACAGGAAGAAAGTGGGCGGCGTACGACCAGGAATGGACTTAACACTGACAGGATGACAATTACTGCCAGGATTATCAGGGATAACCAGGTTAAAACGAATAACTTTGGGAAGGGGCAGGGATACGAGGAACCAGAGATTGTCCCGTTATGCAGGTTGGTTTCCATTTCCAGAACTTGAGCATGACTGGCTGGGAAAATGTTGCTCAGAGGGACCTGGATTCAGAGGACAGAATTTCCGGGAATGGCCGCGTCGATTAAACGTAGGATATACGGCACTATTCGATGAGATATTCATACTTTTTATTAAATATCGGCGAAATAAAAACTGGCGTTCGAGATCCTGAATGTCGCGAATTTCCTGACCTAACGCGTCGAGAGGAAGCCCGAGAGGATTGCTCGTTGTTCGAGTTTGAGGAACGAGACAAATGTGGACTTTGCTCCCTTCGATCGATTTTTTTCATAGCTCGAGATGGGATTGGAACATGTAAAATAAATCCCGAAATTGGCGATTCGGGTCCTCGACCTCACTATGTAATTCCGAGAGAGCAGGCTGTCCGTTCAAAAACTGGTGGTCTTGGTCTATTTCAGAAAGACCCTCCACGTAGATCATTCTGCTACCTCTTTATGTTTTGAGCGCAGGCAGTCGAGGCCTCCTTTTGTATTCCCCTCGCTTTCTCCGTCGCGCATGGTTCCGCCAACCGTGTCTGCGGTCGTTCAATTGCTCGTTTCAAGCGGAAGCGGAAAGAAACGCGGCCGTCAAATATGCCTTTTTCTGAGCATCCGACGGCTACAGCCGGGGCGAAAGTCAGGGGGACGGGTATGATAAATTGGGATAGGACAAGAAGCACTATCTGACCGTTGTCACCAATTTAATTGTGACGGGAGTGTGGTAACAAAACGCTGTAGGTAAGAGGGGAGGGAAAGGTGAAGATTGACAGGCCTGAGCGAGGGGTAATGAGGTTCTCCTGTGGATTCGCCCCAGAGACTGTAGAGTGACAGTTGAAGGAGCAGATGTCCTCTTCAACGAATAGCGCTGGACAGGCAGTCTCAGGTGAGGAAGCGAGGCAGTCTTTTTTATATCATACTGCATTGTGGGGGGTGGGAGCTAAGAGGGGGAGGGGCAGGGGTCACGCCCCTTGCGTGAGCCCTAGCCTGAATACATGACCTCATCACATTAAGCTGGCTTTAACCGACGGAGAGGAACCAGTTCTGTTGAGCCCCCCTCAACAAGATTTAACTACCCCCCCAGGGGGGGGTTAAATCTTGCTCATGTGATGACGTCAGCGAAACGTTCCACTATAAAAACGGGCGCTTTGGCCTTGATGATCCCTTACCTCGCTGCTTAAGCAAGTCAAGACAGGTCGTACACACTTTCTCATGTCTTTCACAGCCTTACTACATCTACTCTCATTCGTCAGAGCTACCTTGGCAGCATCGTACATGCATTGCCGACCTGCTCGTTGATTTCGATGATTTTCCTAGGTTCCTTTATTTCATTCACCCTCTTAGCAGCGGTTGATATAAAGGACAGTGGAAAGGATACCATTGTCGCACTCTCAAAGAATATTTATAGGACTCGGCAGGCACGAAATATTTCCTTCCACGAATTACCAAAATGTCTAGAAAGAGAAAATGAATGGCTTCAATCGCTCGGAAGAAAATCTAACCCCAGGTATGCTTTAGCGTGCTCGCATAATTTCTCCTTAGGTTCCCATCATGATCGAAACGCTATCAGGCGCTTGAAAAAAGATGCCGCTCCAACAGAGAATCTGGTCGAAGATCCAACACAACCTCCCACGTTCACCATATGACGGTCACCATGTGACCATATGACGGTCACCATGTGACCATATGACGGTCACCATGTGACCATATGACGGTCACCATGTGACCATATGACGGTCACCATGTGACCATATGACGGTCTGACGATTAATTTCAACCAATGGAGGATCAGCAGGTCTCCTCATCTCTTGAGAATGGAAACAATGACATAAAATCATCGTACCGGATGACCACGAATGCTCATGGCTTAGAGGTAGAAATCCTACGTCAGAAGTTGAAGAGAGCACAGGAGACAATGATGGTGAGACAAATGATTTTCTCTCAGGTGATACAAAAAAGGAACGGTCGTCGATGATCTCCAAGGAAATGTGAAATGTGACTCAAAAATTCGTTCACAAAGGAGTATTCATAAATACTCAATGTGGAATAAGTTATCAACTGCAAGTACTCGCATATCCATCCATTGGCTATTGGGATCTTCGTAACTACCAGAACTCTTCTTGACTTGATACGTGCACAGGGTAAATGCAGTAAGGATGAACAGGAATCGTTAGGAATTGAAATAATAAAAAAAATTGAGAATAATGGTGACAGAAAAAGGATTTTCGTGACAGCTCTGATTTAATATGAGATGCCCCACAAAACCCATCACAAAAAGAAAGATATTCAGTGTAGAGGACATTTTCACAAGTTTCGGATTTCGCGATGTCATGGTCTCGCCCGGTTTCCTATGCCAAAGGCGCGCTTGGCTACCCTGTCTATCATACTTACGCAGCAAGCCCAAAAGTGCGAGGCGTTCCACCCCTACTACACCCCTAGGTGCCTCATTCCACGGAGTCGGTAGGTTACGTAGTTTTCGATGGCCTTTGCGGATGGCTCACCGGGCGCTAATTCCCTTCTCTTGTTGATTTCCTGAAAACCCATATAAAACCATAAGAAGGCTCTTGAGCACGTTATCTCTGGACCTAGTAAAGATGTCCGTAAGATTTCTGCACTTAATTTCCTTGAATCGATAATCCTAGAATGATGAGAGCATTTCCCGATATAGTGGACGCGATTTGGATAATTTGCATATTAATACGTAATTAGCAGGTCAAAATGGGGGGGAAAAATTATTTTGGCCGAATATTTTTCTTCTGGGGGAATTTCATCCATTTATATTCGAGGATTTATAATATATGTGTTTGAAATGTCGCTACTTTTTTCACTCACGGCGGCCGTATTGACACCTAATTAGCATAATTTAAGCTAATTAAGCATGAAATCGAAATACAACCTTCAACCTGATATACAGAGTCGATTTACACCACTGGAACTCGTCTTCGCCACGAGGGATGTTCTTAAATGCAATTATTTTCACTTATATGCATGGCGTAGGCGGTGTAAAAGACCAAACGTCGTGGCTGGAAATTTTCCTGCATCGTGGAGGGCCGGATCGTCCCGGTTGGCCTGTTCAAACAAGGATCTAGAGTTTTATTAGGGAAATACGGAAGCGGGACTGCCACTCCTTGTCTTTGATGTACTTGAAACTAATATCAATCTTTTGACAGGTGACTTTTTACAACAGTAGCGTGCGATGTGGAATGTGTGAATATGATGCAGTTGTCCGGCAAATTCACTTTTGAAGTCAGTACCCGTTTAAGGCTTAAAGATGATTCAGTTGCGGATTAGACATTTTGAGTTCCCTTGATGTTGCCTCCTGGCACCTGATAGCTTACGGTATGGCTAAATTTTTTCTTGTGTGACTGCACTCAATTCGCGAGCCGAGTCAAGCCGGAAAACCCTCACGTTATCATAGACGACGTTTTAACACCGGTCTAATTATTGTAGCTTGAGCCATCCGAGGAGCTTTTCTTCTTGCACTACTTTCAGATTGGATTTTGATTCAGAAATACATTATAGCACAGATTTTGCGGAAGAGAGGAACGAACTTCGATTGGGCATGGCTAACTAGTTCAGTGAACAACAAGCATCGCACTCGATGTATAATACTCGATCTCGAATTATGTAGCATATCGTATATGGGTGTAAGAGGGAAAAATCAGAAGCGGGAGGGGTGAAAATGGCGGCACACCCAGGCGAGGAAGAATTCAACAACTTTGAAGAGAATGGCCCCAGGGAAAATTTGTTGGGAAAATCGTCGGGTGATGACGATTCCCGCACCCAAGCCTCGGGGTTTACGTATCAAAACGGTTGCTACTGTGTCGGACAGAGCCCTTGTGTTGGGACAAAAACAAACTCGAGACATGCACTGCTCATAATTAATGCCCCGACAGCCTGAGTTGAATGTGCAGAGAAAGGGGAGAGGAAAAGGGAGACTCACGACGATGACACAAAGACGAGACGAAGGAATGCCCAGACGGACGAAAACCGACTTGGATCACGGGTCGAAATCAAACACACAGCTCACACGCCGGCATTCGGCACGGCAGAAAGAGTCGTCGCGACTCCCAGCAACAAACACGCTCTCGAGGCAGAAAGGCCTCTCGACTGCCCGCTCGAGAGTCAGGCGGGACCCACGCTGCCGGGGGGCGAACGGTGCTTCCTCCACTCCACGCGCACAGTCCATGCCGGATGCAGTTCTGAGTCATGTCAAGAGCGATTTGTCCCGGTTTCATCGCTTCTTTTGGCAAGCCGACTTCAAGCGCTCTTTCGAACTTAATCTTGCATTTGAAGCAGATGTTACCGATGACTTCGGTTCGATCAATTAAGGTTACGTTTTATCTAGCTTTAACCGAGCAGGTCTCCGTCCATCTATGGACGTGCATTGGACGTTCACCAAAGTTCCTTTGGTGAACGTCCATTATATGGAGAGAGACGTCATCCAACGCCTGGAGGCCTCAACATTTTTAGGTGACCAGCATCCAGGAAGCTCTACAGTAAGTTCTATTCGTTTTTTTTTAGTTTCCATTTGTCAATTCGTGCATTCTCACCTATTATATTTTTTCTTATACAGATCAAGTGATGGAGAGAGACGTCTTCCCCCGCGAAGGGGGAAGACTTCTCTCTCTCGAATTGACTTCGTCCCACGCCTGGAGGCCTCATCATTCCTTAGGTCATCAGCATCCAAGAACCTCTATAGTAACTTCTCCTTTTTTTTCCCCCTGTTTTCAATTCATGTTTTCCCACCTATGATGTTTTGCATTTCCTTTTCGTTGATCAAGTGATGGAGAGGCATTATCTTAAACCTGTTGGCCTCGCCGTTGAAGACATTATCAGCATTCATGAGCATATTTAGTACGTTTTCCTCCGTATCTTTACTTTAATTTATATAAATTTTTCGATTGATCTTCCTGTTTTGTCTTCTTTGATTTTTTCAATTTTTTTTTTTTGGTAGATCAAATGATGGTGAGATTGTCATGCTGTGCTTGGAGGCCTCATCTTATCATCTTTGATGTCGTTGACCTCTCCTCTACCTACTTTTCTGAGACGACCCATCTTCTATCACAGAGTTTCTATGTCCCTGTCTTCCGATGGAGTGGTCACCTCATCACTGGTCAGATTGTTGATTGATTTCATTATTTTATACGAATTCAAGGATGAATGATTCAGGTGAACGAAGTTCAAAAAAGTGCGTTAGTTTCTCTCCTTTGTTTCTCTTCTACATGGAGACGTGACATGTGACATTACCTGACATGGTGCCACCGAAACAGGAAACGCTCTGATGAAACGATGCCTTTCGTGTTCGTGTTTCGCCGGTCTTTCTGTCGTCCCAGTGTTTTTTCCTCATGTGGAGAAAAATATCCGGCGATGAAATAGAGCCCGTGATGATGTCTCGAGAAGAATCTTCCAGTCAGTGAGTTAATTTCCAAACAAAATGTTTCCCACAAGTCAAAGTATGATGACAGCCGTGCATTACGTTCCAAACTTGGAGGAGGACATGCACTTTTCATCTTTGTTCCCACCAATAATAAGCCTGTCACACTGGTTTCTCTCATTCACGGCCAAGGGTTTCCTCCAGAGTCTTCTAGATGTACGGAACGGAATCGGAAATTTCCTCTAGGGTATATTTCTTTTCCTCAAAGTCAAAATGGAGAAAATCGACAAGGTGACAATTACGGCCAGGACCATCTGGGATAACCAGGTTAAAACGAATATCTCGAGTTCGGGAAGGGGCAGGGATACGAGGGACCAGAGATTTTCCCGTTACGCCGGTCGCCTTCCGTTTCCGGAGTTAGAGCGCGACTGGCTGGAAAAATGTTGCTCTGAGGGACCTGGATTCTGAGAAGCTGTCCCCTGGCATTCACTATTTCTTAGTTGACGTTTTAATATCGGTCTAAACTTGAGTCATCCGAGCAGGCTTTTCCGCTTGGACTGATTTAAGATTGGATTTCGATTCATACAGACGTTTTAGCGCAGATTTTGCGGAGGAGAAGGAACGAACGCCATCGACTGTGTGGCAAAATTGTTTAATCAACAAGATGCATCGCACTCGATAAATAATACTGCCAGTCTCGTTTTATGTAGCGGATCGTGTGGGTGTCACATGGCAGAAAGGAGCAGACTGACGGTTTCTGCGTCACAGTGAATACGATGGCGATTACTTTTTTTTATTATTAACCCTTTCAGACCTGAATTAAGGCCGCTATGGGAATAATATCCTTTTTAGCATTTTTGAGCTCTCTCGTGATTGTAATTGAAATTTTCGTGCTTTATATGTCGTTTTCATCTATTTTTTATCATTATAAATTTACCATATCATACCATATCTTATGTATTATACGTTTAATTAAATAACTGAATATGACAAAACTAATGGGTGAAAGAAGGCCTCTGATGGAACTGAGCCATGCATAATTGCGCCCGTTGCAGCGTAATATGTAGCGCAAAGTCACGAGAATTCAAAGAAATCGCCATAAGACACAATGTAAATGCAATGTCCATTGGAATGGACGCCAGGTCTGAAAGGGTTAAAATAGAGAGACGCGTTCATCGAATCCATCCGTTTTTGCAAAAAAGCACCACGAGTGACGTAAACAAGCGTGTTCGGAAGACGAACGCTTGCAGGATACGTCAGTCTGGACAACCGATGATCTGAAGAGCCTGAAGAGAAAATAAATCAATCGTGTTCGGCACAGCAATAGCGGTATCATACGAAAGCAACGTACCTCATTATAACGCCGCTTGCTGGTCACTGCTGATTTTCACGCTATAACGAGGGTGGCGATATGTATATTTAGCCATATTCCAAATTATAAGCTTGTGGGGAGATTCGTTCGCATGAAGAATTGGTAATTAGCGCAATACCGTTAGTAGCTATTGCGCCCTGCAATACCGAATAGCGGTATAATGATGGTAATACCTTTCCATCAAGACCTGACACGACGAAAGAAAAATTCAGCGGAAAGTTCAGATCCTTGGCGACAGAGTCGAGAGGAGTTTAATTATTTATATTCGGTACATCCTAATAATTTCCATCGTGGAGACTTGAAAAAAAAAAAGGAGCCATAAGCTCATGGATCAGGTCCCCCGGCGCCATCGCCAGACGATTCGGACTGATGGAGACTGCGATAGGAATCCCCCGAGGGAACGAGACGGGGGGTGGGGACGTCCCGATCCCTGCTCAGGGGATGGAAGGAGACGATCGTCTTGCAGCTCTCGCAGCGTTTGCCTCGGAGGGCGTAGCAGCAGAGGAGGCCCAGGGGGAACAGACACACTCCGGTCAGGATCGCCAGCGGTGGGTAATACGTCTTCAGGTGCCCTTCCTTTCCGGCACGGGAACGTCCATACGAATTTCTCTCACAAACGTCTCCCAGAGCGGACATTCGGAAAATTACGGAAGACTGAGGCCGAACGGGTCACTTACGCGGCAAACCGGGCAGAGATTCCCACGGGCGTTGGGTTCATGCATGGATAGATGTCGCGACACTGAAGAGTACCGAGGTGGAGCCCCTCATGAACGAATCTCAAGATATAGTTGATTTACTTGCCAGTGACCTAAACATGGAAAACGAGAGGCGATTCCTTTGTTGCACCTTGAACCGACAAATCATTCAACACTCGCCACCCCAACGTCAAAGAAACCCATAAATCACCGTTCAAGAATAGACTATTTATTCGAATAAGTGGCTCAAAACGAAGTACCTAACATGAATCCAACTGAAAACCTTGTGCCTGATTATTAAATAAATAGTAAATTCACAAAATATCTGATATGAACACGTCTGACGATTTCAAGTGACAGACCGCAGCGGGCACCAGCAAAGATCACCTTCTGAATAACCAGGATAAGGCACCGGCAAAAGTTTGAAGAGGGGCTGCGATGCCAGCTGCTTGAACAGACAGAGAAGCTGCTTCAGGATGGTAGCCTGCTTCCTGCAGTACTGTTGCAGCTTTGGATATCGCAACAGGATCCCCTTGGGAAAGCAGATGCTCCAAGACCAGCGGGAAGATTCCCGTCTGGCAAGACTCGACCAGATATGTTTTATTCTGTGAGATCATGCTGAGGAGTTCTCCATCCACTTTCCTCTTCAAGTCCTTTGAATAATAATTAAAAAACGAGTTTAGGGGAGGCCAAGAAGCAAAAATCTTGTAAAATAGAAGGCATACATCTGCATCATTGATGCTGTCTAAAGCAGCAGAATTGAGTGCCTCATCTGGGGTGGACAAACCCAATTTCCAGGCAAATAGGTCCAGTTCTTTCTCCAGCAATCGTTCATACATCTCTGCATAGATCTGAAATTTTACTATGTTCCGTTAAAGTGTGAAGTCCTGTGCTTCTGAATCATAATTGACATTCTTGACTCACATCTTGTGCGAATTCTTGTCTGTGTTTCAAGAGCCACAGACACAAGTCCAAAACCATCTGTCCGCTCTCTGAGCCTTGGAAAGTCAGAGCCTTCCGCATGAGCTCTGTCCAGAACCTGAAAGTATCAGACATCGGTCAAAGGCAGGTGAAGTGCAGAGAGTACCTATGTTCATGTTTCCGGATTGACTTTAACCTCCCTACCACCTTTCCGTGGCGCTGTTGCCTGCAGTGAAGTGAGAGACATCTTGTCTTTATCATCATAACTAATGATGTGTTATAAGCTTCACAAGCAACACAACGGTAGAGGTGTAAGTGGGTCAGGTCGTAAGATCCAGTTTTGAGTATGACACTGCCTGCGTAAACAGAAAGTGAGTATTGTACAATAAGAAAATTAAAAACGCTTTCTGGAATTCACATCGACTCGGGCCGAAACTGTACCATTTGGCGGCAGGGGTCATGGAAAATGGAAAAGACAAGTAAATATAGGGATTTGGACACAGTGAGTGTCCCCCCCCCCCCTCCCTGATTCAGTAGATGGGCTACGGACTTCATCATGGGATTGTGAGATTTTCATTGATAAATATATTTTATGAGTGAAAGAAAAACATGGAAAAGAAAACCTCCAATGATACCAAGGAAACGATACCGAGCATATTCGCCTCGGAAAGCTCTTCTGTAATGAGTGCTAATGTACGTGCTAAAGATATTGAAATCTTTTAACGCACGTCAGGAGGACCTCCTGCATGTCTGGTCCTCTTATATCCGGCCAGTTCTTGAGTACGCCTGCGCTTCCTGGAATAGCTCCCTGCTCAGCCGAGCCGTATTTACCATCGAACAGGTGCAGAAGCGTGCCCTGCGCTTAATCCTTGGGCATAAATATGAAACTTACGAAAAGGCCTTGTCGATTCTGGGCATCCCATCCTTGCAGAAAAGACGACTGGATCTTACATCTAAACACGCCCATGCCCTTCTAAAAAAATCCATCGTGATGGCATCCTACCGACAATGCCCACCCATGAACCTAAGAAACATCTCATCTCTCTTGCGAAAGCATAAGTGCCGCACGCGCAGATTCTACCAGTCAGCAATTCCCTTCATGACCTGCTTGATAAACCAGAAAACTACCAGAAAAGACTGCCACACTGGCTCAGTACAACCCCCTTAATTGTCTACCCTAATAATATGTCTACCCTTTGACGATGGAATGCAATTTGCTGATGCACACTTATTCCAGAACCATGAATAAATCACTATTTTATATTTATTTATATATATTTATTTATTTATACCTATTTATTTATTTATACCTATTTATTTATTTATATCTATTTATTTATTTATACCTATTTATTTATTTATATCTATTTATTTATACCTATTTATTTATTTATTTCTATTTATATATATTGAAATCTTCAATTAAAAGTGATTTAATTACTTTATATTGAGCGGAAATATATAATTTTGCCATATACTTTGCACATAATACTTCTTCGACTCCGACACTGGTCACTGACCACTGTCTTACGGCGAGATAAAGGACTCGATTACGCTTCTATTGCTTGAAGTGACATCTATTGCTGGTGTTAGAAGTACTACTTTGCTGAGCGCCAACAGGGTCCATTGAAAAGTATGGAGCCCATGTTAACGGGGGTTAAAGTCATTCCGGAAACACTGTAGTGTTCCTGGATGTTTCACTTGTAGTGTTCATGGATACAATTTCTTCACATGCAGAGAATCTAGACAAAGTATATATTTAGATCAACTATCCAGAGTGGAAAATTGTCATTTCAAAGTCCCAGTGGGTTACCTGGCTTCAGAAATGGGTTCAGGATGTTGATCCCAACTAAGAAGAAGATCTCGGAGGTTCTCCAGTTGCTCTAGGGATGAGCCGGTGGAGAGAAGCTGATTAAACACTTCCTCTCGTCCTTCCCAACTGTCAGTTGAGAACTTTCCTTCAACACCGACCCAATTGGAAACCAGAGTTTTGGTCCTCAACTCAACTAGTCTCTCTTGCTCCTCTCCACTTAGGTTCAGCTTCTGTCAGATGAAAAGACTATGGGACAATTCCTCCCAGAAGGCCTAATTTTTGTTTTTGCATCTGCCTCTTACCTGTAAGCACATGGCTATGAACTTGAGTCGTGCCTTCTGTGCAACACATCCTATGCCAGTTGCACTTTCATCGAGGGCAGCACAAAGCTGGTCCAATATGTCATCAACAGATGGGAACATCTCTCCCTCTCCCCACCACCAGGACAACTCCTCCAAGAAGTGCTGTAATCTTCTCCAATCCTCTGAACTGTCCCTGAATGGTAGAAACCTCCACAACTCAGAAAAACACCAGGCTAAAAAAAGTCATTTTGCAAAACTTTGTCATATTAACTCACTTGAAATTTGCAAGGATCCACTGAAAGGCTTCACCAAGAACATCATCAGCAGTGATGCCTCTCTGACTTGGAAGTAAGGCTAGAAACTCCTGTAGTACAGTAACAGGGTTTCCAGAGAGGAGGAGCTCATCAAGCAGGGACTTTAAGGCATCATCATCCCAGCCCTTCTGTTCATACTCCCTGAAATATGGGGTTTGACACACACATCTGAACACTGTTCCACAGTCTAGTCTTTCACATTGATGAATACAACGGAGACAAATCTCAATACTTCTCACTCACTGAACAAATGTGATGAGGTTGGTAGGGATGTCTGAGAGTGGAGAGATTTCCAAAGCTTCCAGATGATGAAACCATACCTCACACTTTGACACTGCATATTTCCAGTTATCACTTTTGGTGGGAGACATTTTGGCAGTGTTAAAACATTGAAAAGGATAAACCAATGGCAAGAAAAGTGGGACTCACATTTTGGCAGTCCGCTGCTTAGCGTGCTTCAAGGCACGTCTGGAGATTTCTAGTCGAGCAGAGCGAGGGACTGAGAGTGCCTCTTCTGAAAACAGAATGGCTTCCAAAAACTGCAGATAAGACTCTGAATCAAGCTTCTCTTCCATGGGTTTACAAGACTCAAAGAGATGCACCCAGTCGGCAGTTGACTGCAGCTTCTTCTCCTTCTCCCCTCCCTTTCACAAGGTGAGAAAGAAGCATTCAATTTTTCCCTTCTCAGAAGAAGGAACCTAAAAAAAAAAGTATCTCACTGTGAGGAAGTATTTCCTGGCCCAGATAGAGTACAGAGTTGGTTCCATGTCTTCATTTCCAATCAGAGCCTTGAGGACTTTGGAGAAGATGGGAACTGTGGAACTTGAGAGGTGTTTATACAATAACTCCTTCAACTTTTCCTGATGGCTTGAGTACTCCACAAGGAGCTTGTAGTCTAAACCTTAAAGTGCATATATACATCTTGTAACATTCCATCAAAGAGTACATAATGTGCTTAAATTTTTTACTTACCTGCAACTTTGCCCTTGAGCTTCCTGATGTTCTTGAGATGCATAGTAGCTGGACAATTACGAACATTCTCAGAAACAGAATCCAAGAGGAAGAAGTACAGTTCTAGCCTTTCTAGATCTTGGCCTTCTATGCTCCCCCAAATCCCTGTTTCCATCCTGGAAATGAGGGAAAATCATGCCTAATTTAACATTCTTCACACAGCAAAAAACAAACAGAAAGTTACAGACCTGTTTAGAAATTCATCTGGGGCTTTCCTCAGATGGTCCAGGAGCTCTTTGTCCCCAAATTCCTGCTTGATCTGAAGGCTGCTTAAACCAGAGTCCAAGAAGAGGAATTCCAAATAAGATAGAGCCAGGGATTCAGGAGGAACATTATACTTTTTCCCTAGGGCCCATGCTGTATGGTAGGCATCCTCATTATGAGTCCTAGAAAGGATTAAATGCAACAGAGTCCATCTCTACAGCAGTTCCAAAACTTTTAGACAGGTTCATGCATCCTCTGTACAAGTTTTTCTTATTGATGTTTTCCAATCCTCATTCATGTTTAGGGAGCACTTGTTAGCAACTGCTAGTTGTTTAGGGAGCTATTATACATGAGTCATTCCAATTAATGGGTTATTACATAGAAGAGGAAAAATCCATTTTGCTGACCATATGTTTCAGGCCTTTGCAATCCAAAAGAAAGTCAAAAGAATAGAACATTTCTCCAGTGGGTCACTCTTACATGCCTGTGAAAAAGCATTTGATAGGATCGGAATTCTTGTAACAAAGCAAGAGCCTATCCTGACCCAAGAGTGTGGCAAGGAAGTGTATCCTATCCACCGGTGCAACTGTGAATCCATCTTTAATCATCTTTAATCTTAAAATTGTCTCAAGGGATATCCTCAAAAAGAAATAAAAAAAAACTTCCTCAATTCTAGGGCTAAAAGTCAAGGTACCAGAGGATCTATCTTTCTCAGTTACATCTTACAATAGATTTTTTAGATATTTCTTGCCAGTCACCCCATTTTCTGTAAAATAAGCCAAGAGCCCAAACTAAACATTTTGGAAGGAAAATTTGTGAGGTGTGATAGGTGTGATACTTTTCACAAGAGAAGTCAGCTCAGCAATCAAAGAGGGTCATACCATTGTGTGAATTAGGATGGAATGACTCATCAGTGCATGAAGGTTATAGTGTTTTGCAAATGAATTCATACCACCTTTAACATAGGGCCAATGCTTTTCTATGGAGGAATCCTCCCAACCTGGATGATGGTGCTTTTGTCATGGTGCCTGGGCAACATCCAACATATGTAGAGTGAACTACAATGGATTGGAGAACTTTGAGGCCAAGAATGAAGTATAAAGGAAATTGTTTTTGTCTTTTGAAAGGAAAATAATGGGTTGGAACAAAAAAGAGATTACAATAGGGTCCAGAAAGACATGGAATGAGAAGTTGCACCAGGAAAATTTGAAGAGAAGTGATCAAGCATTCATAGAATGCTTGATCATTTCCTCATCCCTTTCCAAGGGAGGAAGCATACAGAAGCTGAATGTAAGGAAGAATAACTATGGAAAAATGTCTTAGGCTTTAGGTCACGTATTCCATTCTTCCTTTAGATTGTTAGGCATTCTGCTAAATATGAAAAAATCAAATTATGGATGTCAATAGCCATAGCTATCTTCAAATACACAGCCCAACATAGACTTGAAGTAGGTAGAGTATTTGACATCCAGGGCTCAGAACATCTGAGTGCATGACTGCCCAACTTAGTGCTTGGCAGTGATCCTGCCTCTTTACGACTCCTCTATCCTTTCATACAGGCCACGCAATGTCATCTTTGCTGTATGGCAGCTCCCAAGAGACTGACAGACTGACTAATTGATGCAATGTGGTGCTATGAAAAGGGAGGGAGACATCTATCCTACAGAATTGAAACAATGGTTGGACCTCCTCTGCCACTGCATTGGATGCTCTATTGAGTTACCATGTGCAATGTTAAAAGTGGTACAAATTAATTTGTGAAACACTGTAACATAACAGTAGACACCATATAGGTGAAAGAGGATGACTCACATGACCATGCCAAGAATAGTGTCAACCTTATAATCCCGGTCAACAGCAAAGCGATTCACATCTACACCCTGTGCCACACCTTGAAGAAGTTGTGCTTGGACAAGATCTTCCAGTTTCTTCTCATATGAACAGAAAAGATCAAAGGCCACTCCTGCTTGGCCCATTTCTTTGGCTTCTTTCATGGCCTGGAGGTAATCAGATTTTTCACATGCACAGAAATATGGAAGCACTATGCTCAGGAAGCATTAAATTCAAGTTCACTTACCCTAATAGAGGACTTTGCAAATATTTCATGAACTCCATTTCCTTTAGTTTTATCATTGGAAAGCAGGAGGAGAAGTGCAAAGAAGTACTGGGCAAACTGAAGAGAGGCCTTGGTGTGGACCATGGTCTGGAACACAGATTCTTCCACAGCCATTGCAGATTTAACTGTCAGGAGAATGGACAAGGCCCAGGCTGCATCTTCAGGCAGGATGCTCTTTCCAAGTCTTAGCAGGACTAAATACCATGACAAAACCCCTCATTAAACCTCACCAGGAATCACAGGATGAGGAACTGTAAGTGTATAGCAAGCAATCAGAGCTTCCTACCATATTGAAGAGAAGTTGTGGAAGAAGTCTGTTGGGTGATGAGAGCGGTATCGATCTCAAGGAGGGCTGCCCTCAGCAACCCAAGAAGAAATCGAACCTGAGCCTGGACTTCTAGATGGGACATTGCATACCCTGTGTAATGGAGATGAAAAGCACTAGGATGCAAATCAGGATGCAAGGAGAGGTAGAAGACTGGAAGACGCAGGCTCTCAAGCGACAGATTTAGGTTTTCTCTTCTGGATGATGTACCATCAAGATCCCTCTTATGGTGCTCACTTTCTTTCTTGGCCCATCTATAAGGTATGATCATCAATTATAATTTCATCTAAAATAGAATCCATTCCTCCAAAAGGATGTAGAAATCTTTCATACCGGATGGCCTTCTTCCAGAATCGGGGATCGATGAGAGTTTTGGAAGCTCCATGGAAGGCATGAGTGATGGAAGATGGTAGAGGTATATGCAAGGGTGAACTGGTTTCCACCTCTCTCTCCTCTAAGGCAGGGGATTCTCCTCTCTCTCCTTCATTTCCTTCTCCTATCCACAAGCTGCTCTGCCTCTCACAATCCAAATGGATCATAGCACATTCCAATTCAGTCCTGGATGTGAACATAAACATGTCATGCATGTGACAACTCAGAAGATGAGACTCCCCCACACAAGGTGCAGATATGCACTCACCCAAGGCTTAAGAGTTGAGAAAGGGTTTCAGGAGGACAGTGAGCTATAGCAAAGCCAAGAAGTTTTCTCCTCATGGAGATATCCCCTTCTGGACAGAGACCATATTCCATGCATGCCTTCCATGATTCTATGCATCCCAGGTTCATCAGAGTCTCACAGCGTGAGGCACATGACTCCAGATCTCCCACCTGCAATAAGAAGTAGAGGTATTTGGTTTGGATTATTTTAGTCACACCCACCTTATATTTAACACCAAGACAACATTATCACAGTGACCTTAAAGGCATGGTGAGCAATGAGGGTGAAAACTCTTCCTTTTGTGACATCCTTATTCACCCCAGGACAGAGTAATCCAGCCAAACGGAGAAGTTCTGAGGAATTTTTGTAGGCATCATGAGTGGTCTCAAGGCACTGAGAGATGAGGGTCATTTTGTCATTCCTCAGCCTCACTAGAGCAGGCAGGATTTCAACCCTGAAGTTTCCCAGAATTGGCAGAGAAGCAATGAGGTCTAACTCTGCCTGGATCTCAGGCTCAGGGTCCTCAATCAGCTTGAGACATAACTTAGCCAATCCCATTTCCAGTTCCGTGAAGTTTCCACAGGAATCAAAGTACTCAACAGCAGCTTCTAAGACTAGTACCACACTTCGAGAATATGGGATGGTGTATGAAGATTTGCTGCTACCCCTCCCTCCCCCATATATGAGAGACAGCTTTCTTGATGAGGCCCCAGATGTCGATGATGGCAGAGAAGATTTTGATTTGGAATGTTCACGAGATGTTTCCATCATTTCTCCAGCCAAAGCAATGTTACCCGGCTCCCCCGAGGATAACAAACTACGAACCCATATCTCCACAAAGAAAGGGAAACATAATGCTTAAATCTGTACAGCAGGTGAAGTGTGAGAAATGTTGCAAGTTCTACTTACTTCAGTAACTTGAACATGTGAGATGCATAGGAATACAGTGTCCCTCAGTTGTAGCATTTCATTCAACAGCCTCTTCCACTCTGTTCCAGTAAGGCTTGGTTCTCTGTAGCAAAGACATATTCCATTACAGCCAACAACTGCAATAGAAGAAAGTAAGACCTATTCAGACAAACCGTCTTGCTGCTGTTCGAGAAAGACGCAGAAGCAGCTCTCCTATTGCAACAGGATCATCACGCATGGAATGAACTTCGTGGGGAGGGGTTTTCACTTTGTACAGATACAAGATCTGAGATGCTTCCACTTCCAGCTCCAGGCACTCCAGTATAGATTTTGAAACACTTTCTAGAGAACTGGGAATGTAAAGTTAAAACAAGTAATTATTCATTGTAATCCCCTTGCAAAAGAGATGAGAGATGGATGCTAATAGATGAGTATCATGGTTACTTACCTGATTCGTTTGTAAGGAAGGAGAAACTCAACCAAAGCTCTTGCAATTGGAAGAAGTTCACAATTGGAAAAGGCATAAATAAGGTCACGTGCCAGTTCCACCTGCCGACTTGCATCTCCCAGCATGGACCGAAGGAGGGGTTCATCTACTGAAGCCTCAAATATCTGTTCAAAAGTAAAGCCTACCACCTCTTAAGCATCTGGTATTTTCATTACAATGCAGTGTATCTGGTGGTGTATTTTACAGGTGAGGGGGGCAGGGGGGGGTGGCTGCTCCCCCTGGGACGAAGCTTGGTGCCCCCTTGGAGGCAATAATTTACTCCCAATATAACTCAAATGGGGTTTGGCACCCCCATTCTGCTGCCCTGCCCTGCCTGCCCTGACTCCAGCCAAAATACACCACTGGATGCATCCATAAATGTCTTCCTTGCCTTTAAAGGTCGTGCAAAGTCAGTTGGTGAAAGATGAATAAGATACTCCCTGAGGAGAGCTGAAGCTGAACCAGGGTTCCATTTTTCCTTCGTAGATAAGTATGGAAGAAGCCATCGCCTTATATAACCAATGTAGTTCTCAAGTCCCTCTGACTGTAGAAGACCAATTCTTTGTATTATAAGATCCCTCCATCAAAAGAAGATGCAAAGAATTACTAGGAAGAACCATACAGAGGACATGAGAAGATTCATGACATCCAAAGGAGGCATTTGCTTATATGACATCAAATCCAGGAGGAAATCAGGAGACACTTCATACACTATCATCTCCAAGATGCTCAGATCATCCAAGAACTCCTCCAAATTCTGTTAACAAGCCAGATAATTCATTCAGTGCTCCCTTATATTACATCTAATAACTACTTCTAATGGAGAACAGGGGACAAAAGCTGACAGGAATGCCCTTCTCGATGCCGAGCTTGATAAGATGTGATGCATACTCTGCTATGTGAGACTGCTTCTCAATCTCCTGTGCTCGCCACTTGAACCAAACAGACAGACTTTGTGGAGTGAGCATTTCTCCTCTGAAGGTAGACAGAACTCCATTGTATAACCAGTTTATATCCTCTTCTTCAGATGCAAGAGCCTCACTAGACAACAATAGACAAAGGAGTCACTCTAGGATACAATATTCATTCATAGATAACATTAATATCGATCTGAAAGGGGACATACAGAAGAGCAGCTGACTCAGACCAGTCTTCCCCTCGAAGTGTGTCTTCATCCCATGCATAAACTTCCCCATCATCAGAGCATTCAGGCAACAGGACACTAAAAAAGGGCTTTCTGACACAACACTAAGATTATCAATTGATTGAAAATAACATAAAAATTCCCACTTGTATTCATAGGGAGAAGTTGTCTCAGGAAACTGAGAGAGAATAGCCAGGCGATGTGGAAGAGTCTGCTTGCCAAAGAGGGTAAACATGACTTCCACACCTCTCCAGTCACTTTTGTGAGCGAAGTCCACTGTGGCTGCAACTGCAGACTGACCCCGAAATGCTTTGTAGAATTCAGCTTGATAGTGTTCAGCAGCCACATGAGGACCTCCCAGAATTCGCTACATGGTAATGAGGGACTCATCAGGATTTTTTGCTAGACAGGTATGTTCTTGCAAAAAATCCTGGCTTAGATAAAGAACCTCATATGTGTCAAGTCGATCAATGTAGGAGAGAAATTTTCGCCGCTGGAGTATAAGCTGTTGCTGCTCCAGTGTGAGCATGTTTATACCAATGCAGGCAAGATGTTTCTCTTGAGCTTCCCTTCCTTCTTGCTCATCTTCATCACTCTCATCGGTTTCACTGTCAGGTTCAGCCATCTTGAACCGTCCATCATCCTTGCCTATTGGAAACAAGGTGTCTTTATGGAAATGCTGATGGCATCAATGCAAGATGAGGAGAAGCAGACTGATCTTGTAAACCTTTCCTGATGTCTACCAGTATCTTCAGGCTTGTCCCTTGTAGTCCAAACTGAAGGAGATGCTTGGCTGCATCCAAGTCCTCAGGTACTCGTTCCAGACACTCTTTAAGAACCCAATTCCTTTTCTGGATCTTGCTCTGCCCAAAGAAGATATCTCCTTAAGCCTTGGTCCCAGGAGGTTGTTTGTAAGATGCAAGAATATGTATTTTACATACCAGGTAATCATGGATGGTATGTTGAGTGACTGGGTTCTTCCTCCACTGTTGCTGATACACAAGGTCTGTATCAAGGCCATACATGCGGGCAAGCATTACTGCTTCTCCATATGCTTCTTCATCCATCTTCACAAATCAAAATAAAGGCAATCTGGATAAAATATTTGCATGGGAAATGCCAGGGAGATGGACAGTGATGAAAATAGGGCACACCTTTCGTAAGTAGAGCTCTTGTGGAGTGGAGGACATGAGGCCCAGGAGACGATATGTCTTGGAGATGAGACGTGGTTTCTTCACAAGGGGATGAAATCGTTCACTGTCTGTCATCCAGTACATGAAGGAGCGAATGAACTCCTTTGCTTGTTTCAAAATATTCCTCTTCTCATCTTCACTGCTTTCCGTTAAAACACCTTCCTCATCCTCCTGTTCTGGTGCCTTTGGAGCAGCATCCTCTTCCATTTCTCCTTCCTGTTAACAATTTTACAGTTTCAGAATGCTTGCTTGCAGCAGAAACAATATTATGTTCCAAATTCTGACAAACTACCTGAGTTGTGGCTTTCTTGCAAGTGGATGCTTGAGCCTCTAGGGCCAAAAATCCTTTGCCATGCTTGGCAGAGATTGCAGGGGTGCTGTCTAGTCTTTCTGGGGAGTCACCAAGGAGATTCCTCAGAGAAAACAGGGAACTCACAGTCACAGTCCCATTCACCCTTGCTATAATCAATGCCTGCAACAAAAGATTTTGAAATTCCCCTCTCTCAAGGTGAAAAGATCAAGGACAATAATGCAAGCAGAACATTGAACAGAAACAACCTACTGTTTCATTCCACCAATGAACATCAATGGGATGCAAAGCTAGATCATCCTTCCCCTTTGGTTCACTCCCAACTGCTGGCTGATCAGAAAGTACCCACATCTTTTGGAATGTTAAAGCTGGTAGATGCCAGATGGAGATATTTCCACTGGCATGTAAGGCCACAAGATGCCTTCCAGAAGGAGATCCACGACATCGAAACACCAGGTCCTTCAACAATAAGGGAAATGGGTTCTTCACAGAAACTTCCTCACTGATGACCTGAAGGGGTGGGGTAACACTCTCACAGAAGGAGAAGTAGATGATGTGAAAGTGAATGAGGTGAGTCTTCTTAGAAAACCAGGAGAACTCCTCCATTTGGCTTCCTCTTCTTCAAGTGTGAGAGAGAGTCGATAATAAGGATGGTCTTGCACTATCCTCCATAGCGTTAGTCCATATTCACTTCCTTTCCCCTGTAAAACATTTGAACATGATATGGCAAATGGAGTTTCTTTTTGGAAACTGAATAAAGACAGCTTTCTAGTGATACATAATGCACAAGAATTGTGGGAAAGGATGATCAGCAATTAAAATGTTTAAAAAAGGAACTATGTATGTTTAACATGTAGATGGGCCAAACCAGACTGCTACATCCAGGGAGGAGGGTATTTAAGGTATACATTACGAGGCAAAGGTGAAGCAGCAAGTCAGTCTATTTTCAATAAAATTTCTCAGATACCTCCTCATATAGGGTGCCAGTAAGATTTATGGATGAGGTTTTGATCTTATTCATCCCTCACCCTTCTTGATTGGATTGTAAAAATAAATGGGGTCATGTATATATTTTTACATTATCTACAAATGAGTCTCCTACTGCTGATGTGAAGAAGAATCTGGAAGCCCTACAGATTCTCTCCCTCTCAGATGGCAAAATGAATTAAAAGTCAAGTAAAATACTTCACAGCAACCCTCAATAAAAGTGTCAGGGTGATTTCATATACAAAAACTTGATTAGAAAGGAACTGTAGTCTTTAATGTAGAAACTAATATGCCATTAAAAAATAGGTACTTCTTTGGACATCTTGTCCCTTCCACACACATGAAATTAACATTCGTGACATGCATAACAGATAGGTATGGCTCAAAAGCAAACCAAAGTAACCCAACTTTCCTTCACTGCTAGCACAACATTGGTGCAACAGCATCACTGCATAACATAAATACATAATAGAACAGAATATCAGGACCATGATGCAAATAAAGGTTTCAAATGTCAAACAGCTATTCTAGAAAATGGCCTTTTACCATGGAACAAACTATGCCATTAAATTAATGAAGTGAAGTAGGTTCAAGGTCAAGGCTGGAATATCAGAAGGTACTTTTGTCCAAAGTTATCCTGAGTTGCAGTTGAGCACTCACTCCAGCCCCACCCCCAACTCTAGGATAGGATGACCCCTATTAAACGTAGGAGCCATTCACTCACTTCCATAGTTACAGCTATACTGCTCTCTTCTTTGTTTTGTCCATGTACTTCACCTGTTTTTAAAGCTCTTCCTAAAATCAGAAGGGGCAACCACTAACTTCTCACCCATTTCATTTCATGCATTCACTACCTCACAAATAAATCAGCCATTCTAGAACATCAATCTCACTGTTCCCCTCCACTCTGCTGCAACCATCAAGTAAGAAAAACCCTCCACATTTCATGTTGTCATAAATCTCTCCAGCAAAAATAATCCCAATGTCCCACCAATCCCACAAAGTTGTTTGAAAGTCCTCATGCCACTCATACATTGCCTCTGAACCATCTCCAGGGCCATTGCAACCCTCTTACTTGTAGCCTATCAGGCCTCCAAAATTAAATGCAATACTCCAAATACTCCAAATGTGGCCTTACCAATCTGCAAGTAACAGAATAAAATGTAAACTCATACTGGAAATGGAATGCTGGCTGAAGTCAAAAGTCCTGTAGCATTAGATGTGGGTTACCTCCAGGTGCTAAATGAATTTCAGTCCTTCATTGATGATGATACTTAAACCATTTCCACTTATCTCCCCAAGTCTATCCTTGCCAAAAATATTCAAGAACCCCATTGATTATGGCCCATTTGAAGAACTTTACACTTTCACATTGAACTCTGAGAGCCATTTCTAACTTCACTTTTAAAGTAGTAAACCTCTCTTAGTTCTTGCCCTATTTTCCACTCATGTGATAGAGAACAATTTTCATGCTGTTGGCAAATACATTGATTTTACTCATGAAGCCTTGATCTGAATCACTAATGTATGTAAGGAAAGGAAGTGGGTTACACCACTTTGCTTGAGTCAGTTCATGCAGTGACTATGAGATATACATTATTAGAGACTTAAAATGAAAATTTATTTCCATAGCATGGTGGGCTGTGGTCAGGCAATAATAGGAAAAAATCTTCAATCTAGATGTCTTCGCACAGTATCTTCCAGGGAAATATATGTTTAGTTGATTTGAACCCCAAATCTTTGCTAAATCAATCTCACAATTCCATAGATTCACTCTATCCATGATCTCATGAGCTATTTTGTTCATAATGCTAGGCATTTCTGACACACATGAAAAAATGTTTTTGTCATTCATGTTGCAACAACTTGCTGAAAATAAATTCCCCACAGTTTTATTCCTAATACAAATACAAGCTCCCAGGAAGAAGCAGAATAGTGCCATCATATGCCAAAAAAAGATACAGCTCTGTAAAGTCAGAAGAGTGCAAATTTTTCAGTCATCCCTGGAATTACCCTTCTGTAACTTACAGGGAATGAGAGCTCTAGTTGCAAATGATACACCATTTTTGCTGAGACATTGTCTCACTCTGGGGCATAAGCCAAATCAAGATCAACATAGTCTTTCTTGGTCCATGTTTTTTTTTTATTGTCTTTTTTTTATATTTACAATATTTATCACATTTTAATATTGTCACTTTGACAGTATCAAAATTTTTTTTTGTCCCATACACATAATACTGCTAAATTTCCATTAGACTGGGTTCCTAGTTTCATGGGAAAATGTTTGGGACAAATCAGAGATACCAGATTTTTTTGCCTATTATTGCCTGTTGGTTTCCCCATGCACAGTGGGTGCATGGGGAAAAATAGGCTTGGGTGCCACTAAGCCTAAGTATCCAACATACCTCAACAGGCTGAAACTGTGATGGCCCAGAAGCAATGAGCACTTGATGATGGGGAATATAGTCTACATGAGTGAGTCCATGTGGATATATATAATCAAAGCAGAATTCATGACTTAAGTCATGTCCTTCGGTTAGATTTAGAGACAGGTAATAGGAGCGAAGGTTTCCACGGTAGTCGATCACTACAAGCTCAGTTGACCTGATGAAAAGAGGACATTAATCAGAAAACAATTGCACCAAGTAAGCAACAAAATGACAATGAGATTTGACTTCAATAATAAATTTACCATTGTGGAGAATTCTTGCATCGGATATCAACAAAAAACATGGCCGCAAGGGAATGCTGAAAGTTCTGTGAAGTGGAGTAGTGATCATGGTCAGGCTATTAAAAAGAAACAAGTCCATCTTAAGACAAGGGTATGTTCAATGTTCTGCATTCAAAGGGTGAAGTCAAGCTACAAACAGGGTATAGAGAGTAGAGGTAAGACCCAACAGTATCGAAAACCTCAACTACTCCTGAGCTCCCTGCAACAGCAACAAAGGAGCAGTCCTGGCTCCACTTCACATGACGCCATTTTGGGAATAGGTCCTCTGAAACTGAAACAAACCCTTCAGTTTTAGAACCACAGAAAATCTCTGCAGCAGTAAGATGTTTGCAGAAAATCAAAGGACATACTTGGACTTTGGCCAATGACAGAACCAAAGTCATCTTTCTCTGAGCGAATTTCAATGGTATCATCAGTCAGTACAGCAACTAGCTTCCCATCATTGCTGACAGCCATATGCCATGGTAACTGCTCGTTGATCAACCTTCATAAAGTATCAGTCCATTAGCCCCAATAAAGAGTGTATCAGTCAGTGCTTGAGAGAATATTTGTATCACTAACATTCCAACAAATTGGTAATTAAAAATTATTTTAGATATTAATGCAAAAACTGAATGTGTTTCAATCACAGTATGTGCCACAATTTTTTTTTATCAGAGGGTAAAAGCAAGCCAAAAGCAATCTAACATTTAGAGAAGACAGCTAAAAAAATGTACTAATTTAATACATGTAAGAGAGCCCTTTTCCTACCATGTTTATGTTTGTTATGATAGTGGGCAGTAACCTATGGTAGGATGATTGGTTCAGTGTATAGCAAAAGTTGGGTTTGCACTCATCCTAAAAGCCAAATACCCTCATAAACTCACTTTCTTCCCACAGCTACCTTCTACACCCCATTTTACCTTCTAACAAATTCAGAATAAGTACTCAGCCACATCAGGTCATATGATCTTGACAAGACTACAACTGGCTCTCTCTAGATTTAGAGGGTATTATAGGCTGATGAGAATGTAATCTAATCAGAAAGAAAAAACTCAGTCTGTACTGAGAAAAATTAATAGATGGTAGTTTTTCTTTGAGCAGCTGTAATTTAAATTTCTAACAAAAATAACATAAATATCCTCAGAATGGTATGTCATAACTCAGAGCAATCATATGAAAGGTCAACTGGCCTCACCTTGCAATTGGTTGTGCAACAGGGAATGAAGAGGCAGAGAATAAACTGCGCCATAAGGACCTTCTCAAGGAAGCCTTCTGCTGATCCTTCTTGTCCTATTGGAACCCATGCCAATGTGTTTGACTTTCAAAGTACAAAGTGAGTCAAAAGTCACTGAATGACTCTGAACAGCTATAACTCAGCACAGAAGGCATTAATTTGCAAACAGTTTTTTGCATAGGAAAGGGGGTGCAATAATTGAGAAATATGCAATGTTTAAAAAATTATTTACTTGGCATAAAAATGACTGTTAATACTGGCCATGATATTGAGCACTATCAAGCTCAATCATGCAAGCCATCACTGAAAAGTAACTCCATCAATCTTCTCAGTGATGTGTTACCTCAGTTCAATGATTGTGTGAAAAATTTTTGAGTTATACCTGGTCTTGAATTGAAACCATGCAGTCAGAAGTCAAGTGCAGCCAGGTCAGGTGACCTGCAAGGCCACTCGATCAGCCCAATCTGGCCTATCCACCTGTTCTCAAAGCAAAACTATGCTTCACTTTGGAAAGATTTCCTACTCAGATAGATAATAAATTAACAATGGTGACACATTCCTCCAAAGAAAGTTCATTGGCATTATCAGAAAACCATTTGGAGCAGCAAAATTAAAATAAAATAATCATGAATATCCTATTCATGATTATTTTATTCCATTTACCCAAAATATCATTTTAATGTTAAAAAATGTTGCTTTTCGTTTTGTGCAGCCTTATCCCATTTCTTGTTGGTATTTCATATAAATTTCCATGTTATTTCGTCAATTAACAAAAGCTCTTTCCTGAGCAAAAAACAGTTTGCAAATTAATGCCCTCCATCCCAAGTTATAGTTGTTCAAAGTTGTCAAGTGACTTTTGACTCACCCTGTATTTTGTGAAGTTTAAATTGTCTGTAATATCTGAGAGCAATCCATAGTATAATAATTTTATCAGTTCTGTTATGTTTGCCAAACTATATTAGTTACATGAACAAAGCCTGTCCTGCCTGACAAACCTGTTCAAGCACAACATTTTCCTTGCAACAAATTTTACAACCAATTCCTGTTGGACCATGTGAAAAACTCGCTGATAATGCAATTTGGGAGCTGCCACTTCTCAGATCAGATACATTATAGTGAATAAGTTAGGATGAGTCTCACCACAGGTTTGGCTTCTTGGTGCCACTCAGAATAGATGAGCAATTCATAGAGGATATTTTCATGGGGTGATGGTGATTCCTTTGAGTCATTCATAGCCATCCAGTCACATTATAGTCAATGCAAATAAACAAGTCATTATCCTGTCATCCAGGGATATTTTTATTATTACTACAGGAATTCTGTTGCTGCAAGCTCCTCCTTTCAACTGAAATATTGCAATCAATGGAGATTACAATGTGAAAACAATTCTGTTACACTTCCAGGTTTTTCAGAGTGAAGTGGATGATGCCAGTAACTAGAAATTTCATGCAGCACTGCCTGCCCAACTAAAGTCATAGAATTATGATTTTAGAAGTAGGTATTAAACTACCAGAGCAAGAAATGATTAAGAAACTCCAATGAAAAAGCAACCATTTGCAATATCTCAGAGAGGCAGCGCATGCATGAAGCAGATGCCAATCTGCAGCAATCACTGATTCAAGTGATTGCAAGCTTCAATAAAACCTGAGAGGAAAAAAAATGCTAGCAGCATATCACAAAGTTGGACATACTTTATTCTCAATGACAAAGCCAGAACCCATGTCCTCATAGCAACAATGGAGATTCATATATACTTAGTTGCAAAAAACTGTGACTTTATTAAAGCCCATAGAGAATTAGCCCTTCCTATAATATGAGAAGAGCAACCAAGTTCATTAGGTCTATAGTCTCTGATTGAAGGCAATAAAAAAAATCTTCTAGGGGCTTTCATAGCAATACAGTTTTTTCCTGAGACTAAGTAGGTCTACATAAGCAGAAGAATCAGAGCTGACAGGATATCTTTTGTACTCTACAGAGGAGAGGAAGTCTACAAAAATGGAGAGATGCATACACGAGTATTGCTACAGACTAGTTTGGCACACACTCCTTCACAAGAGTAGCATAAATTAATATTTAAAAAAGGCTCTGAGATCCATATACAACCATCATAGCTTCACTTCTAAAGCAGACATTGAACAGATTCTTTGGCAAGCTGCCCTTCTAGGGATCCCACAGATGAAAGACCTAAAAGTGAAGACAGGTGGTGGTACAGCAATTCCTTGCCGCTCGGGAAGATTTTTACTGTCTATTCACGACACTTATTAGAGGGTCGAGGGTCACAGGGAAGCATGGGAATGTCATTATGGAAGTGGGAATGTCACAGCCACATAAGAACATTCATCACAAATTCACAACCAGGTGCAATTTCTGTAGCTTCTCAAGAGAGACTAGCCAGAGAAGACTCCTGTAAGCTTTTTCGTTTGAGGAGAAGCTGGAACTGGGGGCAGCTCCTGGCATGATTCAGGAGATTGAAATTATGCTGAAACTTGCGGTGGCATCCCTCACATGCAAACTGGGGTGCAATACCGCATTCATATCGCACATGACGCATTAGTGATCCTTTCACTGAATACTTTCTTCCACATTTTGGACACTGAAACCCTTCATCCTGCTCACAGAGACCTTTTAGAAAAAAATGAAAAGAACATGAAAAATACACCTACTATGAAGTCAGCTGCATGAACCAAGATGGTGATAAGTAACTGTTCATGTTAGTTCTGATGATTCTTAAAAAAAATGCTGTAAATGAGAATAAGCTGAAGAGAATGAGATCAAAGCTCAACTATATCCACCTTCTCACTATACTCAATCACACATCATCAGCATTATGATTATGAAAGCATTTTCATTGAAAACTATGTTATAGATATACCATACAGTACCACTGGGACATATTTTTTTTTTTTTTTACAGATTTACACAAGATGAGCCTCCACCTTTCAAGAAACAAAATAGAAAAGGGAAATTAATCCAATCCTGATAGTCACAAAATTCTCAAGTCAATGAAGCTCAGAGCAAAGTGAACCCAGTGTAATTTACTATAATAAATCTTTGGTTCAAGTGAAAGAAGTATCCAATCAATAAGTTTCCACCATTTGCATCTAAATTATGTAAGTAGATAACATTATGAGAAATGTGAAAAAACCAGTCCCTTTTGCCACCAGAGAAGCAAGGAAAACTGCAGATGAGTCTGTTAGAAAGAAATAAACGTCTAATCTCTGGTTCCTTCCCAGGGCTGGAAAAACTACTTCAGAAATTTCTGTTACCTGGCAACCTGGCTTGAGTGTGCAGCAGTCAATTTGCTGACACTGACAGAAATTGAGTTAGCCTGACTTGGGGAATGTTCACACATAACACAAAGTATTGACTTGTAGGGGTAGGTCCTTCGCACACCCACAAGAGCAAAGAGTCGCAGATATAGTTAGGAAACCATACAGAAAAGAGTGTCTTTATTTTTATGTATTTAAAAATTCCTTGAACAAAGATTTAACAAAGTGATAACTTCCAACTACAGTATTCTCATGAACATTGACCTTGCCTAAACTGAGTTTCACTCAAAGC
The DNA here is from genome assembly GCA_905338385.1 of Darwinula stevensoni. Taxonomy (NCBI): domain Eukaryota; kingdom Metazoa; phylum Arthropoda; class Ostracoda; order Podocopida; family Darwinulidae; genus Darwinula; species Darwinula stevensoni. The sequence continues at coordinate 32,213 of CAJPEV010001175.1, forward strand.
TCTTTGAGCATTTTTCATGGCTACCCCCAAGTGGCTGCCATTGTACCTACAAATCTTGATTAAATCGCTACAAGGGATTTATTAGTTGCCATTGCTGATGTGATTTTTCCAGCTTTAATTTCAACTTTGAAGTGAAAATAATGGAAGATAAATACCACCAAATGATAAGCCATTCTTCACCTCAAGATCCCACAGCCCATGCAAAACTTTCATGCTTCAGATGGAAACTTTTTGATTCTATGTCATACATAGATATAACAGCACAAAGGGGGAATGACAATGACAAATGAAATACAAAGAGGAACTAGGCTAACAAAGAATCTATGTCATGCTTTGGCTGGAGGAGGCTTTGCTGGAATTTCTTTTCCTTATGTAGTAATACAGAGATGTGCGTTTCATATGATATTTCCTGGTAATTTCAGACACTGAAACACCACTATCATATTCTGCAAGTGCCATGCTAATTTCTTCTTTCCTGTAGGACTGCTTTGGTTGGATAAACATGCTTTGGATGAAGAATGCCGATGAAGGGAGGATGCCAGAGCTCGGACCTGCCTTTTCCATCACCCTCTCTGTAAAAACAAAAAGTAACATTCAAAGGGTGAAGCCTCACTTCTAATGATAAATGTCAGATAATGGGTGACATGCACATCAGTTAAATTTAAATTGAACTGATTCATAACAGTCATATCTGGGAATTGGTTTAATCAAGATCCAGCTACTTCATAAAAAAGCTAATACATCACATCCCATTAAAGTTTATTGGATCTTGTGCATGTCCCCTAATATCATATTGACCAAAATGGATACATACCAAATAATGACCATGAGTATCTTTACCTTCAGCCTGGCTTAAAAAATATTTCCAAAAATCTTATAGTATACCTGAGTACTCATAAGAATTTATTGACTGGAAAAGGCAGGCCTTTAGACTCTGTATCATGATGATGGTTTCTTTTCATTCAGAAGCAACTGAAAGTATGAAACAAGAGTACAAAAGGATGCATAAGCATGAGTAATTTAAAATTATAGGTTAAGTGTGCTGACCTGAACTTAACCTATATCTATAGGTTAAGTTCAGATCAGCACACTACAGCCAACTTATCAAGAGTTTTGAAACAAGAACTGAAGTCCCAATTAAAACCGAACAAGACAGTCTTTAAGATAGAGTTTCAACCATGGGGGCAGAACCATAACACATAACAGACAATTAAAGATTAGTAGCAGGGCTGTCCACTGACCTTAAGTCACATACCAATATAACATGCCCAATCAATTGCCAGTATGTTTTGGGGCACTTCACAAGTAATGACAATGAAGGACAAATCTAACACCAGGTCTTGGTTGAACTAGTGGAGGCATATTCAGTTACTCATGATAAATATTTTCAAGTTGTGACTATGACTTTAACAAATCAAAATTCAACAAGATTCAATTCAATTCAATTCAACAATAACAAATTAATCTCATCAAATTGACAGCCTTATTTCGTAGTAATAAGCATCGTGTCTGTCAACATATTTTCCTCTAATATTTTTTGCAAATCATCTCTATATTCTCAAGATTTCATAAATGTTAGGTTTGGACCATTCATCAGAATGTTATTTCTCCCAGTCAAGGATTGAGTTCATGTTTCAATTTTTTTTTGCTCCATTCCCAGGTCATGAATGTACTGACTCAGAGAGATATAACACCTCCCATCAACAACAGTAGGAAATCGGACAAAGCAATGAACAAATATTTGTCTTCATATGAAGCCTTGTAGCTAGAATGAATGCTAGTTTGGTCTCTCTCTCTGCAAAACTCTTTTGCAAAACTAATTCCTACAGACCAGACATGATGTCCACTCCTCTGAAGCAACCCTGGGCTATTGTCACTCATTGATGGGTCCCTTGTGGCAATATGGTACCAAATCATCTTAAAGCAAGGGAAAATGATGATATGCTGGAAGGATTGCATGCAACATACCACCTTTCAAAAGTTTTTCAATGTTTCAAATTCAAACTTTTCAGCATATACAGCATGGACCAGCGAAGTTTTTATTCATGCTCATGCTTTCATAAAACTTACTCATTTTTTATCATATATGGAGATGATGATACTGCTAACAACTGTAAATATGCTATCAGAGTTCTGAAAACAAGCTTTGGAACTCATCTGACCAGGAAGTTCCACTCAACTAGAAATTCCAAAGCATTTTTATTGGAATTGTTGCTTGAAAGCCCAACATTTTATGATTCTTCCATGGTTCAGAGCAATGATCTTGATCATTAAAAACCAAAATGGATTCCATGGTTAATATGAATAAATTTTATTCCAAGAAGTTATTGGTAGCTTTGCACAGATAAGGAAATAAGCCATTCTAAACTGAAGTTTAAAAAACTTCCAGCTGATGCTGCAGATGCTGAGAAATTATATTATGGGAAAAGTATTGGAAGACTAAAAACAGGATACATCAATATATTACCAGTAAACAGGGCATTAGAGATGAGATAAGAGAAAGCAAAGAAAGGTGGAAATATGGCAAGTGGAGTAGGAGAGAAACTAACTCACTATTGTAAGGATAAATAACATTCCTCATGCAGTTAGGTGGTCACAGTTGAGGACTTTATCCCTTTTAGTGTCACAGGAACTACACTGATTTCCAAAACTTCAGGAACACATTAAAAATCTGCTGTATGAAATATACCAAGTGAATGTTGTGGATAAACTAGCCATGTGTTGTTGGATGTCAGCTGGGCAATCCCAGCAAAAAATTACGATCTGGAAGGCACAATGGCATGCCACCTCAATGGCTCTGTTTGATTGTTCATTTCAGTCATTTTCAGGGTTTGGCTATCTTGAAATAAACTGCTTGCCATCCAAATGTCAACTGCACTACCCCATCTCAGAATGCCATCTTTTAAAGACATGTAATTTGCATATCAGCGGGCAATTTCCACCATGTTGCATGTACTACGGCAATATAGCATTGTTAATTTACATACTCCTGTATATTTCGACCATATTCATGACAGGTGTTGTGGAACTTGGGAAAATCTATTTGTTTCTTAGATTTTGGAAACCAGTGTGTATATAATTGATCAACCACATAGCACTAAAAGGGTTAAAATCAGGCTCATGAATATTGGCAAGATCCATGGGTAAACATGAGCCAAAGAGCAATAAAGTTAATCCAAAATACATTTATGAATTAACTTCATTAAATAGACAGAATAGATACAATTGACCTTTAAGCAATGTGATAGGTATACCCTCTGGTTCATTGAGTACATGAAGAAACTACAGACATGCAAGTGTTGGAGTCAACTGAATCAACACACTTACTAAATTACTGGTAATAATTACTCTGTCCCTCATCTGCATGTCCCACTTTTCAGTGTTTTTAAGCTACACATGGTATACAATAAAAGCAACCTTTTTGCATGTCCAGAAATCATGTTATGCATTAGCTAAATTTCATGCTGTGCTTCCACTCATTCATTTTGTCCCATGCCTTCAACAAACAATACCTGCACAGGATGTGGTTCATCAGAATCATAAAAGTCAAATTGTTTCAACTGTAGTCATGTTAAGATTTGGGACAATGCCATGTTTTCTGTTAGGCTGCAACCCAATCAAGTCTGACTCTTGTAACCTAGCCTTTTATTTATTCCCATCAGTACTGTAGGTATGACTTCCATGCATTCTAAGCTGACATGCAAAAGGAAACTTTGCAAAAAGAAAAATAGCAAAGGCATTCTTAACAAGTCTTCAGATATGAGCAGTTCTGGTAATTCATGCACCTATGTGGCATTAGTCCAAGATGCAAGGGATTCCTTTGACTTGCATGCTAACTGTAGCCAGAGTACACAGGCTCTACCAATATCTATTTCACCACACAACCTGAATAAACTTATTCTACTAACTTTTGGATTGAACTTGTTCACCATTAAATATATGTTATGCAGTAAATAACCCAACAGCATGGATAAGTTTGAGACATGGCATCAGCATTCCTGTAAACAGAGAGCCGCCTTCAGGCTTCATGATCATAAAAAAAAAACTGATCAATCCCAAGAGGAAGGAATAATGCAGATCTTTCCCTATCAACAAAGAGTCAACATCTCATATCTTCATAACAATAACCATGCTGAGAGCTCATTCAAACATACTATGCTCAATGGGGCATACCAGGAATCTGAATTTGAACACATTAGGTGGTAAGAGACTTGGCATGCAGACTAATTGAAAGAACTGCAGTGCATCAGAGTATACAAAAAATATATATAATGAATTGAATTGAGTCAAGTAGAAAACAACACACCCTATGAATGTCATGTCATTGCCCAGTAATGACACATGATTTCAGACTTCAGTCTTACATGAAACCATACAAACAAGAAACAATCACAGCAAAGATTGGCCTCCCTTGCCTTAGGCATATAAGATGTAATATAAGATATAAGATATAATAAAAGCCATGCCATGCCACCATCACATCCAAGAGAAAGTAACTACGTCAAGTCACCACCACCTTCAAGTGACATATAAGGTGCTGAGGCTTTCAACAGCCTAGGCATATTATAATTTACAACAAGCTTTCTTGCGGAAACAACTTACAACTTTGAATCTACTCACCTGAATTTGCAAAGCTGTTGTAATCAGGGGAAGTTCCAGAATTGCTGTCTTCCTGCCAAAAGCCATCAGAAGACCCTTCATCTGGCTCAGGTTTCACTTTATCCAGTCCTCGTGGGACTTCCTTCACACTCAAAGTATCATTTTCAGGCTCACTTGAATCACTGACAGCCCCAACAGGGGTCACCGTGGCTGGAATCTTCTTTAACATGTCCTTGACCTTGTCAAGATCTGATGCATCATCATAAGATGTGGAAGCTTCAGCTGCACTGGATTCTCTTACTGGTAGACTAACTTTTGGATTCTCTCTGAAACTCTCAGAATCCTGATGAGTTCTTTTTGAGGGAGCAGATGAACCCAAGAGAGATCGAGGTGTAGACTGATGCCTCTCATATGAAGCAGGTGCAGAAGTGGGGACTTGGGATGAATCCAGGTTATCAGCCAATCCCCGGATTCTAAGGCTTTCTGCAACCTTAATGAGACTCTCCAATTGGTTGGGACTCACATTCACTTCCCCACGATACATGTAGTCAATGAGACATTTCAGATCTTCAAATTTCACATCTTTGAGAAGGAGGACTGGGTGTTTATCACCAAGCTGCATGAGAATTTGCTGAAAAATAAAATAATATTCAATGTAGTAACATTTTATCAAATTTAGGCAAGACCTCAAGGCATGCAAGCAATTGTGGCTTCCAGAACAAGAAATTATGCCTAAATTATATGCGAATGCAGTTTTATAAGGACAAAGTTTGCCTGTTTTCTCTCTGGCCTATGGCTGATTTCAAAATAGTGGTTCAGTTGCAGTTCAGTTCTAGTTTCAGTACAGACTTTGGTCTGTGCTCTTGTTGACTTCTATCACAAAGAAATCCCAACTGGAACTGAACAGTTACTGAACTGTGACTGGACAACAGTTTTGAATCAGCCTCAACATTCAAGCAAAGATTTTCAGTAAATAACCAAAAATTTTTTACCATTTTCTTCCAGAAAGTCTGCCTTTCTCTATTTCTTCACAAAAGACATCTCATCAACCTGTTGGGCCATATGTTCAGCTACATCCATCATGGCACCAGTTACATTAAAATTTGTCCAGGAAATGTATTTAGCAAGGAGCCTAGCAAAAGCATTTCATGTGCAATGGTCTCTTTCATTCACTGAATGTGGAACTGCATCAAAATGCAAGGTCTTTTTTTTTATTTTTTTTTAGCAATTTAAACATTTCTCCTCATTTCAGACAAGCATAGTTCATCCATGAGCTTTGTCTCAAGTACTCCCAGTGTCCCTTCCAATAGCTTTTAAATGATCAGTGACCATGAAAGATGTTCTGGTTGGCTCTTGACACAGGCATTCCACTACCTCTTCTTTTCCTTCCTCAACCTCCATTCAGCCATACCAGATCAGACAAAAGATTTCTTGTGTCTTCTATGCAATATCTCATTTCCCAAGACTCTAAAAATCAATATGAGGGCAAAACCAGGCAATCTTTTCTCGCTAAAGTTCATGAGCATCAAGTTGAGTTCATGGCATCACACAAATTTGAGATGGAAGCAATATTTGCCTGTTAAAAGTATTCACTAACATAAAACCTTTGTAATGAGCCACATCTAATGAGCAGAAATTAGTTCATATTAATAAGTAGTGCCTCAAAATAAATTAAATTTCCAACTCACCTTAACCCTTTAAGTCCTAGTCACACATCCCTGACAGCTATATTATTGTCCCTCCTGTCTATGGTTGCATATGCACAATTTTAAATTTGGCACATGAGTACTACTGTAGTGGATTTAGTGTTAGGTTCATCATATTGCAAGTTTTCAAGAGTCACATATTTTGGTAAGTGAACTGCTAAAAGTCAAATATGTCCAAATATGTAGCATGCCTGTACTAAACCTAGTACTTAAAGGGTTAAGAACTCTTCGGATTCAAAGACCAAATACTTTCTTCTGGAATTTTTTTAATCTAAAATGTCACAAGAGAGCTGCATAAGCATCCATTTCATGACTCAAGTGCAAATTCTAAACCCAAATAATTAAGCAGCCCCTATATTTCCACTTTTTAAGGAGAACAAGGGAAATAAAATAAAATTGCACTAAGTCGCTTCCTTGTTAACAGTAAAAACTTGAATCCCTCACTTCCAAATGGTATGTGGACACTGCATTGAAAAAAATCTTTTGAGTTTTTATTCAATTTTTTTTATTTTGCAGTATACTTTAATGGTTATTGTCATAAAACTCTTAGGCATGAATGAGGCTTAAAAGGATTAAAATTGATCTCTTGTAATCAAAGACCAGCTGAAGACCAGTTTGAATAAATACTTTCTTTGAGAATTATGGTAGCTTTTCATCATTTAAAAATTTTTAAATGCCAGTATACATGGTAGTTTAAATAATTCCTGCAATTCAAGAATGTTTTGAACATCTGAGTAATTGCAAAGAATAATTAAGTAACCATTTTATGAGTGATGGAACACAGCTAGCAATTAAACAAAATGTGCATCATTATCCAGCTCTGAGTTTACCCAGTCAGAATCCAAGCATAGGCAGCCTTTCAGCCTAACATAATCTGCAAAAAGGAAAAAGTCATCGTTCTACTCTGAACAAGGGTTACTCTGGTTGCAGGGACAATCATCACCTACTTCTGAGCGAAATTGCTTTCAAAACTTCCGACTGTCTGCTATCATCTTACATACCTATTTGCATCTGCAATAAGCTTAGGCCTATGTCTTTGTTGATAAAGACAGCAATAATCCAATGAACAAAAGAAAACAAAATCAAATATCCTGTCTTCTGGCCATACTTGATTTGTTGTTTTTGAAATGTTCTTCCCATAATACTGAGCGATTACATTAGAGTTTCCTGTGGTCTTGCCTATCTACAGTTAAACTTCATGTTAGACTTTAAAGACTATGGCCCGAAAGCATAAACCTCATTTGGGCAAAATAAAGGGATCTTTAAGCAAAAGAGCTCTTTTTCTCCCATAGTATTCTTAAAGGACCGTTAACTGAAGGAGGTTTCAGCATTCGGGGCTATATCTATGAATATGAAAGCAACGCGAAACTTCCTAAACGTATGCGTCTCCAGTTAATTGGTCACTAACTTGGAAGTAAGGGCTGCAGGCAGAGAGGATGACCTTGTGTGCCCCGATGGTCTGTCCATCGGCAGCCAGAGTGACATCCACGAAGGCATTACATGTCAGAAGCTGATCGAAGACATTCTGCAACGTCGATAAGTGACTATTCCACCGCAGACAGTATTGCTGATCCCCTGATCCTGCCATCTTCGGTGTGATGCTTCCAGGATAGGTGAGGTATAAATATGCGCGGACCCAAGTCTTACGAGGCAATGAACTGGCTCTTTGGTTGATCAATGGTGATGAAAGATGACGAGGCAATGGCAGGCAGACATTTTTAAATGGATAATTTCCACTATGACGCCTGCGCATGCAGGTAAGAATGCGCAGACATTGGACCCCGCGTTGTTCCACACGAGCGAGTGAAGAAACCCACCCCCCTTCCCCCCGGCCCTTTTTTAGTACAGAGAAAGGGAGATCTGGGACTGAATCTGAGTATAGGTGCCGTTTCATCCATCTCTCTCCTTTGTTTAGCCTTTTGAAATGCTACTGTTCTCTTCGTGGCCGCATTCTGGCCTTGGATTAAAAATGTATTATACTCGGCGGAGGCTAAATATGACTGGAAAATATATGCTGGCCTTTTCTCCGAGCATAAACATTGAGAGGAACAGGGCCCCTGCTAGAATTCCCTTTGATGCACAGGAGACAGGGAAACTATCACATACGTAAGGCAGGTGAGAATGTCATCATAGCTAGCAGGGTCTCGTCTGTTTCGGGCTGTGCTTGGAACAACTTCGGAATTTCCATCGGCTTCAACGTTCCGAATTCATTGGGGTTGTATTAAACTTTTCCCGAATTTGGACGATCTCAGATCTTTACACCCTTCGAAGGGAATCCACTTCCCCCGAGACTTCGAAAGTGGTACACCGTCAAGAACGGAGAAATAGCGACCAAAAGGCGAAACTCCTCGAACTGTTCGGGATGGTATTCTGTTTTTTTTTTTTTTTTTCATTGTCCCTTGAAACGCATTTGAATCTAGACAGGAGTCTCTTCCCACCGACTTGTTAATCGTGATTACTTTGGTTCAGGTTCCCTTCTACCCAAAAAAGGCATATAGTGGGGGTCGAGTGGGGGTCAGGATGCAAAGCGACACCCAGAGTAGGGCTTGGAAAGCAAACGCAAACATTTTTCCAGCCTTGCAGGCAAACACGTAACCTGGAAGAAAGTGCTGACTTCTTTCCATTCCAGGAGCAATAGGATGTGAAGCCAGTCACACATGTGAATATGCATGATTCTTCGTCATTAAATTATTTTGAATCGAGAAGCCAAACTGGCATGTCAATCACGGAGCAGTTATTCAAAGAGTTTCCCTTCTGTCAACTTTTTTTTTCATTTGGTTTGGTGGAAAACAAAGAATAAACAAAATACATACTGATTCCTGAAGTTGGAAGAGTCAAATAGGTTTTCTCAAAGCAGCAGACAGGAATGGCAAACTAAGGTAAAATTTTTTTGAACCCATGAACTGTCGATGCATTTTACTCCATAAATTGACAAATCTTTTGGCCAAATTAAATAGTGTCTTACTCCGTTACATCAGTCAGCAAAAAGGCGCAGCATGAAAGTAGGGGTTAAAATTTATCCTCTTGAAAGATTGGGAGGCTCCTGAACTCCTAGTTTTGCAGCTATCCCTGCAGAAATCACATAACGGACTTAAAGTAGAGTTAGGCCTATTACCAGTAATATACCTTTCCAAGACAAAAAGAATCCTCAGAAGCACAGTAGGTGTAATGGATCCATCTACTTTTCTTCCATCTATAAGAACCTCTGCAAGATGTTCTTACAGAAACTTTCTATAAACTGAATCATAGAATGAGACAACTTTCCATTGAAGGAAAATTTCAAGTCATCATGATACCAAATTTTTGAGGAAAGGAAGGGCAAAGCCAACCCACCCCACTCAAGATGTGAATGATGGGGGAACTCAGTTATTATTTATTTTGATATTACTGAAAAGAGACATCTTTAAATACTAGTTTAGAAACAAAGCATTGCATTAGATAGTTAGTTACTGCCATTGATGATGCAATACACAAAAATGATGGAATTTAGACATTTTATATAATATGCAGCATGACAAGGTCTGAATCCTTTTCAAATAACTCAGATGTCTATGTGTTTTTCAAGTTCCAATACCCAATATGTAGAGATACCACTATATGAACTACAATTACTCACACATTTTCGAGCCCTAATTTCTATAACCATAGTTGAATAGTATGAGATGAGCTGGTCTCCTTTGAGCCAAATTGGCCCAGACCTGCCCAAACACAACATAGCTTCTACACTGTGAACTGGTAAGTTAGATTGAAAAGTCCTGCCATGAAAGAAAATATTCAGCTCCTGGACATTGGATCAAATGGTTAAATTAATCACATCTATACTCTAACTGTGCAAAATGCTCAAAACTGTATTTTTAGGCGAGGATAATTAAAATATATTTATAAAAATTTCAATTCTCCATTCAACAAAGAACATATAATCACAACAACACATGGCACAATATTCATCCTGTGTCGTGTGTAACACCAGGCAAGAGGACCATGGCTGCCACTCTGCAAGAAAGTCACATCTTTGTAAGTAATCTTCAATTTCTGAAGTAAATGGGGTAGTTTTCCCAAACAGACAAAATATTAGAAATGACACACACCTGGGAATGGCAAGAAGAGTGAGGAACTCTTGAATGCGCAATGCAGCAATTTTCTCCATCTCTGACTCAACAGGAGTCTTCTCCAGGTGAGACAACATCTTAGACAAACACAGAATTGCTTTGGACCCAAACACTTCCTGCCTTGTGCGACAGCATAACTGCACATGTAGATAAATTAAAATACATAATTTGCAGCAAAATTCCCTGGGGAGATTCAAGGAACTGACATTTGTTCCCCTCACCTTGGTTAGAGCTTGAGAGAGAGCAAGGAAACTTCTTGCATTGAGGATACCAGATGAAAGTAGTTCCAAACAAGCCATCTCAAGGGCCTCAAAATAGTAACAAACTTCTTCTTCACTCCATTCACACTCCCTGTCAACAAACTTGATAAGTTACAAAAAGGCACACAATGAGACAGGGCTCAGCTGACACTGTATTTCCTAACCTGGATGCAACAGCGCCAGAGAGCTCCTCCACAATGGACACACAGATAGAGGCAAGTTCTCCTTCCCAGCGAATTGGAGGAACGAGGAATTCCCTCACTGCTCCTCCACACCAAGGATATAAGGCAGGAAAGACATGAAGAATCACAGGCAACTGCTTCTCCAGTACCCTGCAACAACAGGTCATTCATTGATATCAATCTTCAGCAAGACCAAGTCACCTTCCATAAGAATCAAAATTGGGACTCAACTCTAAAAGAGCCATCTTGTACGAGGAGGATGGAAAGACGAGGGCTGTGCGTTTCAGAGTGCCAATCAGCCATTGGCAGAGATCTTCTCGTCCTAGCACACTCTTGCACTTTACCATAGAGTCCATGCAAATGTGCAGAAGTGGTGGAACAACTTCACAAGCCTGCTCCACTCTTGGAAAACCCATTAGTGGCAACAGCTCAGTAAAGAATTCAGAATGCCTAGAGGGATGAGAATTGATGACATATCATTTCTGACATCTCAAATCATATCTACCTCACTTGGATATAAAAGCAAGTATCAAGAAAGACAAACTTTTCCTCTGGCATCTGAAGAGCAGCATTGATGTTGAGCATTTCATTCAACCCCCATGCTTCATATTTCTTGGACAGGTCGACAAGAACAGCACTGATGTCCTCAGAGTATGAAGGATCTTGTGCTAAGAGTTTCTTGGCCTGGTCTATCAGCAAAAGCCCTGACACTAAGGGAAGATCCCAGATCCGCTGGTAGAGACCCCAGGGATCCCGAATTGTCTCCAATAGGATGGGAATCAGGGGAGAAAGAAGTGAGGAGAGGGCCTTGGAATGCCATGAAGCCAACAACCACATTGCAGCTGGGTGGTCCAGCATGATATCCCTGCAGGCTTCAGGGTTTCCCAAGTGGATAAGTAAGAAATCAGTAGCAAAGAGGACATCCGTGTACTGAGCACGGAATCCTGATGGAAAAAGATGGCTGCATGCCTCCTTGTACTCCTTCTGGAACACATTCCCTATAAAAGCAGTCATGTGTATACTGATGAAGGTAGGGAAGAAACCTCTTAGAACCAAATGTAATCACACTAGAAAAATTACTTCACCATTTACAAATTACATCAAGAACCTTGCAAGAATGCAAACAATTTCCAAAATAACATCACTTTAAAGAAATGTAGTAAAATCAAATAAACAAGTATCATGCATGGAAAATTTAAGGGGCAAAAGGATAACAGAGAATAGAGCTGGACATATACCGGAGCTAGAAATGAAAGCAAAGGATTTTGATGGGAAACGGTAATGGAGACAAAACCCAAACGTTAGTTCCTTGTAGAGTTCTCTTTCCATATACAAGGCTCAACCCCAGCTTAAGAGTTCATAAAATTGACACAAGTAAGCATCAAACAATAAAGGCATGCAAACACTGTAGTCTTCCTGGATCCACAAGGATATTTGGAAAGAAGGAATAGAGCATGACAGTGCAACAAGGAACACTCTCAACTGGTCACTTTAATGAAAGAAAACGCAAATACGCAAAATAATATTAATACGCAAATAATACGCAATTTGTAATACGCAAAATGCATTCTTAAAAGTGACGAATGCGCAAATACAGGTACTGCACTTCAGAATATACACTTTAAAAGCTGCTTGAAGAACGAAGAAGAAGTACAGTACGATTATTTCGATTATTGGAATACTCCGGAATATAGAATAAAGTTCGCTGGTCCCGTGAGTACTCCATTAAGCGGAGTCGACTGTACTTCTTTTCTCTTTTCTCCGACGAACTAAACCGAGGCGAATAAAATCACATCGATCGACTCATTCGATGCCGAACGAAGAGACTGACTGTTATGGGAGAAGAAGAGGAAGAAAGGGAGGATGGCTCGCCCGAGCTTCCCGTTCCCGTTGAGGGCGAGCCAGGTCTGCCGGACGCGGAAGCCGGATGCAAGGAGCAGGGACGAGTCCGCCTCGCAGCACGCATCCAGAATGTACATCGCGCCTTCCACCACCTGCACCCAACAACGCGAGGGACTCTTTCACAGGGTCTCACACTCATACGAGAAAGTACGATATTCCGAAGCCAAGCTTTTCCAAACATTCTCGCCCATTTACAAGCTTCCCAATAAAATTTCCCCATCAACTGAATTGGTTTTCCTGTCATACCGTTTCCTTACCTTCGATAAGCTCTATGTTCATGCGATAACGAGCCTGATGAACTGGACAAGAGTTATGTCTTCGAGAATCTAAAAATTAAGGAGGAAGTTCTTGGAAGGACGGAAAAATGCGTTGCGCCGATTTTAAGGGGATGAACAAATGCATTGGTTGAATGAAGAAACTTTAACCTTATTTCGTCAGAATTTAGTTTCTTTTATTATATTTTTTCTAATCTCTTTATCTGACCCCTTCCCAATTCTACCTGTTGCAATTAATTTTCGTAAATCTTTCCAAATTTGACAAACACGCAAAACTACAATAAAATGACCAAGTATTGGTAGTTTGATGCAAAATATCCGTCTTTTTGAAAATGCAAATGAAAAATGAATGTTTTCGTCAACGAATTTCATGCCCTCGTAATGCCCAAGCACAATTTATTCAAAGTCTGTCATCCTGGAGATAGTTGTCAGGTAATTTGCGTTTGGTTTCTTTTTGTAGTAACTATAATCAAGGGTACCAAGTATGATCAAGTAAGTTATCACTATTATATGATTATTTATCTCGGTAATGATCTCGCTAATTTGCTGGCAAATAATTGAAGTGACTGCTCCCTTCATTAAAAAGGAAAATCGATGGATCACAAATGTGACCCGCAGGCATTATGAGGATATGTCGTGCAGTAAACGATTATGCCCTCAAATGTGGCGATCGATAAACCGTTCCACAGTATCCGTATTTGCGTGTAGAAGCAAGATCGTCTTTCATCGACCCCTTCTCGCCGTTGCAATATTTACCTTTCCTTTTCGACCTAACAGTCGGCCAGTAACGTCAGAAACGTTTGCGACTCATTTTACATTTTACTTGAGAACAAGATTAACTGCAAACAAATGCGATCAACAACACGATTGCACCGAGTCAATACTTTGATTCTGCCCTATATGCTCAAGATCAGCGGCATCTACGTTCTTCACGCCAATACACGTACTTTCAGACACCTAAGTGAGAATGGTCCTGCACGGGTTGCAGATTTGTAGAATGGCTTACGGAGGATGCAGATGATTTTCCAGGGAGCATCCCACAGCACTCCAGCGCTGCTGTTGCAAATTGAGCCAAAGCCTTCAGGACTTTACCCTCTTGTTCCGGAGTGAGGAAATCCTTGCATCGGAGCAGCTTGTGCGGCCACGTCCAGTGTGACGGGATATCCATTTCCTGCTTTTTGCAGGCTTTCAGAACAGAATCAGAGGATGGGTGAAATATAAAGACGATCCCATTCGTCGATCGCATTCCCTCGACTCACCCTCTGACAATGCCTCGAGGAAATTTTTCAGGTCGGTTCGTCCAGCCTGACGGGGGATCAGACTCAAAACCTTCGCAAATCCACCAAGGGATTTCCCAACAGTTGCATCTCCAACCGCAGATAAGGCACATTCAACTTGTTTGGCACTTGCCATTTCCTCTTCAGATTAAATTAGAGGTAAAGAGAAAACAGTCTCAATCATCCGAGTATCTGAATGTTAATTTTCATGACAAATTTGTGACTTACTGCCCATCATTGCGAAATTACCTATTCTTAAAATTAAAAACCTAGGTCACTCAATGCATGCAACAGGCGTGCATGGGTTGAGAACAGTGTAGCTGGAAAACCTCTACACAAGTCATACGAGGCTGCATTGACTGCACAACAGCCTGCCAGTTCTTGGACTAGCAACAGCTCCACATCTCAATTCAGATAATCCCACTCATCCTTACTAATAGTTAATTCAATTGGTTAAAAAAACTATCTGAAGGGATTCATGAATATTAAAATAATTTTAGCATAAAAGCTGTGATCATAAGTATTCGCTCTCATTTCACAGCATCTCATTCTGCCTGTCATTCAATGACTACATATGACTTGTTTGAGTATGCCAGACTGCAATTAGCATGTGCTTCCTCATGATAAGAAATAATATGAAGAAATAATCAACTTAGAAAATGGCTTTTATTCTGTGCATTTCATGCACTCAATCCAATTTTGTGTTGGCACACAAAGTTATATCTAATCCATATGCCTTTCAGGGCAATAGGGGAGTTGACACTGGTCCTGGAGTTAGGAAATGAAGATTCCAACATGACCAAAAGTCAGCACAAGTCAACATCACAGTGACCTCAAGGTTTCCATGATATGCAAACCCGATCAGTAGATTCACCAGCATCATCCACATGCACTTTCTTCTATTCGATGCAAGAAGTGGATTCCATACAAAAAAAAGTAGATGATTCTCCTACTTAGCAACAGAAAGGTAGAATGACAAAACTGCATACAGTCACCTCACCACAGAAATTGGTCAACAGAATCACAACATAATCCTTTGAGAAAAATGGAATTCAAAGTAGAAAAACCCCTACTTTCCTGCTTTTTCCCCCCAGTTACAAGTATCAGATGACTATGGGTAGGAAAGAAAAAGAAATCCTTTGCACGTTATTCGGTCTGCGGGAACTGCGCAGCCAGGCGTCCTCGACCTGTAACATGCAAGGCAGTGCCCCCATCAACATCTGAAGACATGGAAGTGAGAGGGTGGGGGGAGGGGGGACAAAACTTTTAAACAGTGAAAGATAAACTTACTCCTACGACGAGATTCAGGTTCAGGAAGACTGTCTTCAGAGGCTTCAGGTTGGGACACCTCATTCTGCATTGAAGTAAGAGTGCCTTGTGGCATTGGGAGTTCTGATGGAGATGGGGGTCGCTGGTAGGTCAAAACAGCTTTTGGGCTTCCAGTTTGTGTCCTTGATTCAATCATCCAGTGAGGAGGGACCTTTGGAGGGATCTATTACAAAAAGTCACCAAAAAGGGGGAAATTTGAATGAAATATTAGGTTTCTAGTTCCAGAGAGTGCAATCAATGGCATTCTGAAACTGAAATTCATAGAATATTTGGAACTCACAACAAACTTGGATGGAGAGGACAATTCACTTCCTCCTGACTCCTTTCCAGTGCCACCCTGTAAAAAGAGAATACAGATGTGCTGATGCCAGTCCTGTATTAATACCTACAATACTGCATCTTTACAAGTGGCTGAGGAACTCACATCACAAGCATTCTCATCCTTCATGACTTGCATTAACAATGGCAGCAAACTTTCTTCATGAGGGGTAACAGAATCTGAAACAAATAAATTTTCAGGACTTTATGCCTAATGAGAATTTCCCTGACTTGGATACCAATGATTGAACTGAACTAACCTATTCTACCATCATGACTAGAAGGAAAAGATGGAGGACCTGAAAAATATATATATCACCATAAGAATATCTAACTTCACAAAAGTAGTTTAAGTCAACTTCAGTGCAATTCAATGAAAATTGGAATATGTAAAGCAGAATTCATTCCCTTGTCAGCCACAATTCTGTTAGGAAGTCACCTAATGAAATTTTCCATTACTGAAATTTCTGGAGGATAGCAACCTCTATTAGTAATAGCCTAGCCCATGTTCCACACAATGAAGACATAACCAATGATTGGAATTGTTGTCCCTTCTAATCTTAAGAATCTTTTGAACAGCAGCTGTATAAAGAGTGTCTTAACTCCAAGACTGCAACCACAACCAGAATGAAAATACTAAGGATCTAAAATGTGTCAGTTCAAGAGAGTGGCTCAGTGAGTGGAAGTTAATAGCAAATGTTACTGTCAAGGTACATGAACTATATTCAAAATCAACCAAGTCAGGTATTTCTTCTCTAGTGTAAACCTTGGAGTGCATGGGAAGGGGGACCCATGCATGAGGTGATTCTGTCTATATATGTGATGTTGAAAGCTGAGCTCAGGTAGAGTATCTCCAAAATTCAGTCTCCCTAAAGATCTGGCTTTACAGGGGAAGGATTTGGGGTGGGGCAAAGAGGGGGGAGTGAGTTAAAGTACCCAGGTGCATAGCATAACATGGTAGGGACTAAGAGAGGGGAGGGGGGGGTTTCTAGGATCAAGGATGCATCCATGAACTTGGAGCCTCCTGCACCTGGTAGCCAAATGTGTATCCCTCCAACTCCCTCCATAAAGGTACTGGACAAAAATATTGAGGGAAATGCAATGATGCTGTGTGAAACTCACTCATTGAAGGTTGACTGTAGGAATCCTTCCTGGAAGATACTTGAAGAGGGGAGCCTGAGGAGAAGAAAACCAAATATTTTCAAGTAATAAGAAATCTATTTTGAATAAACACAGGCACAGACTACAGTCTCAATGTCCATACCAGCATTTTCCCGGTTGATGTAGAGAGTGGATTTGGTTCCTCGCCCCCGCATGAAGACAATATCTGGAATTGCATGAACAAGGCAAGAGATACTGGGGTGGCCATACTGTGCAGGTCGACATGGTACACCAAATCGTTCCAGATATGCACTCTCGAAGGCATGGAGAGGCATTCGACCTCCTATCTCCTGAAGGAGTATCAGGACATCTCGAGCAAAGCACTGCAATGGAACCAAGCTGATGGTGCCTGTTTTGTCATCTCCTTCAACCTACACAAAACAGAAAAAAATGCTCAACACATTCACTGGCATATCAAACACACAAGGACACCCAGGGACTGCATACTTCAACAACATCTTCAAGGTTCTGACGAACCAGTTCCATGGAACAAGGTCTCTTGTAACGAGCCAGGTAAGCTTCCATGAATTCAGGAATACTCATTCTTCCCTCCAACGTCTGCATGAGAAGACGTCTTACTCTCAATGACAAGAGATGAATGGGACCCTGGTCAACCCGGATCAACAATGGACCTGCTCGGGTCTCCACCACCTTTTCATTAGAACAATGAAAATGATCACTATAAATCAAGATGTGAATACCGACTTAAAAATGAGCATGAAACTTGCCTTTACAGCATGACGGATCTTGGCAAGGAGGTCATCCAAGCTCTCTGCTCCAAAAAGCTGGGGATCAAGGGAATATCCATAGGCTTCCAAAAACAGATCAGGTAAATCTGCAAGCAGGATGGCTTTCTTGGCAGAATTCTGGACCAAACGTAGCACTTGATCACTGACAACACGTAGTCGTTCCTTCTTGGTTAGCTGGATCATCTTCTCCATGTCACAATTCTCATACACCTGCCAGTTTTGAATTGATGTTCAACTTATGCAAGTAGAATCAAACCCTTTTGAAGAGCAACTTTTAAGAAAAATCTGCACCTCAATGACATCAGGTAGAGCTTCAAACAGTTCTTGAAGTTTGGAAAATCCATAATCAGCTACACGACACTGTCTCCCAAAGTGGCAGTGGTATGCAGGAATGAACTTCAGGAAAGCTAGCTGATACCGGGGTAGATACCTCAGGAGTTCTACCGCCTTTCAATAATAAAGAAAATAACAGACATTGAAAACTAATAAGAATTTGAATAGTGAAAGATGCTAGTAGTTGATCAGAGAGAACTTACCTCAACAGCAAACTGCTGCATTCTTTCTAATTCTTCTGGTGTCTGTTCCCTCTTTGGTATTGAAAGAATCAAATCTTCACCAACATGCTGCATCTGGAGAAAAAACTCCAATGATGGATCTAGGTCTAATATTTTAGCAAAGATGGATGGATAGGAAAGACTCACAATAAGTAAATTATCTGAGAGGTTTGGCAGAGCATCCTCCAGCTCACATAGCCCATACTCCAAGATATCCAAGGGCTTTCCATGAACCTTCTCAAAGATATTAGGGAGGATAGATATGCTGGCTTCTTTGGAAGGTTGAGATCGAAGGACTTTCAGAATATCAGCTGTGAAGCGCTTCATTTGGGCTTGATGTGACAAGGTAACAATTCTACGGGTTCCCTCTCCGAGCACCTGTTGGTGGCACGAATTCTGCTTAATAAGAATGCACAAAAGCCATAACATACATCAGAATTTGTATAAGAGTTGTAATACCAACCAGAACCACATTTGGAATGGCTTCAAACAATTCCATGAGCTTGGTGAACCCATAATCAGCAACTCGACACTGACGTCCAAAATGATGATGATATGCAGGAATGAACTTTGAGAACTGCAGCTGACAGCGAGGGAATGTTTTTAACAGATCCATCACTTCCCTGCTGAATAGGGATAACTGTCCAAGCAGGGGTTCATTGCTTTCCTCTCCCCCATCATCTACATGGGACAATGTCAGTCAAAATTCAATATTCCATCAGGATGAAAAGAGTAAATATTCTTACCTTCAGGGATGGGAGAGCGGTTTTCCATCCACTGAACTTGTTTGTAAGAAGATGGTGACTTCTGTACTACCTGAACTCCTGGAATACATGTGATTAGTTGCTCTAATGGAATGCCCAACTCATCCTCTTCCAGTGCTTCAAATTCTGCCTTGTAACAGTGAGCCAGGCTGTTGGGAATGCAAAGCAGAAAGAATTCCATAAGACAGGATTCTTGAAAATCCTGTCAGAAGAGGAAAAGACTAAGGGTGGACAAGAAAGCAATGTTTCCATGGGTCTTGTGCATGAGTGCAGCAGCTCCATTTAGGATAAACATGTTTAAAGGTCAGAGGAAACTATGTAATGACTCAATCTTGCTCAATTAGTTTGAAAACTTCATGGTATTGAAGGAATATAAAACCAATGCATTTAAGAATCAATACCTCCCTGCTCCTTCCTAGTCTGGCAGAGTTATGTAGTTGCACAAATCCTATAAAACCCACCTGGCCAAAGGAAGTTTCCCATTGTGAGTCTGTAGAAGTGAATGGATGCGAGGTGCAAGTGTCTTCAGACCTACTCGAACAGATGGAGGAGTACAGATGGACTCCTGTTCAGCCCAACCTTTCAACTTCCCATCATGAGCCAATTGAGTGTGGTGATGGCGACGACAATATGGGCTTTCCTCCTCTCCCTCAGTTTTTTCCTCCTGCATGAATCATACAGATCAGATGGTAAGGAAGTCACCTTATCACTCTCAAACTCGTGATTATGGTTTGAGATTACCATGACATCTACAGAAGTGTAGAGGTATGGAGGATTCAAGCAAACCATTCGACCATTTCCATCTTCCACAATGGAAATTAGATCCCGATGACGGGAGAGCTCAGCCATGCTGATGGTATGATTATAGCGCCGTTCATATAACTCATTGAAGCGAAAAAGCTGAAGCTGCCCTCCAGGTACTTCTGACAGTAGGGACTGGATTGCCCACCTACAACAGGACCAGCATTATACCCTGAATTTAACCACAGCTGAACTGCTTATAAGATCAGGCAATTTGCCAGCTTACCGAATGGCTGAGGGGGAGGTTGAAGAGCCTCGCTTATGCATGAATGAGATTTGGAGCTTCTTTGAACCAACACGAATTCGCTGCAGCTGGGAGATTGCATATTGGGCTTCACTCATGGAACCCAGCCCAACAATTGCTGACCAATTCCCATCAATTCCCCCCTGCAAAGCTAGATTCTGAACCTTCAAATAGGAGGTTAGTTACATGATAAGTTGCTTCAAAGAAAAATTGGTCATAGAACTCAGCAATATCGCTATTTGCTCACAGTAACATGTTCCTCAAAAAGTGAGTAAACAAGACGTTTCAATTCTTGAGGAGAGAGGTGGGGATCAAAATTGGTCACCAGAAGTTCAACACCATTTTGGTCTCCATCTCCACTGCTATGGTGCCTTCCCTTCCTTGGAGACCCACAGAAACTGGAACCCCCACTTTCTCTTCTTGTATGCTGTTTTACAAGGGGAAAAGAGCGAAATAGTATACAGTGCAGCTATAATTGTAGTATGTACACAAAGCACATCCCAAAAAACATATAAACTCACATGAGTTGGAGTGAGGGATAATGGACTGTTAGAACAGACAGAATTCCACCTTCCACTATCACCGATATCCCCATTCCTGGAACTGCGAAACACACGTATTGCTAAATCACTGTGCCATGTACCATATATTCAAACAAGGCATTCATGAAGGGCATACCTCCCAATCCCTATATTAGAAGAGCCACTGATTGTCTGGTTGAGGAAGACTCGTGTGGAAGATGAAGACTTTCCATCGTCATTCCAAGTTGGCCTCCATTCCGAAATTGTTTCTGGACTACGGAGATACGAGTTCTCAAACAATCTTGCTCTGGGGGTCTCTTGCACAGAGAGATTAGCCCTGGAGTAATCTGTCACAGTAAAAAAAAAATTGGGGGTTAGTCTTTTTCCCACATGGTATCAGCCTAACCACATTATGTATTTCTTGTCACCTGGAGTGCTTCCAAATCCGTGGAAGGATTCATTGAGCCTGGGGTTCGCAGGGTGAGATGGAGATGGACGCCACTGCTTCATTCCCAACTGATCCACCCATTCGCCATGCCAACCTTTAGTCACAACAATGTTTCCAATCCAGCCACAGTTTCCTATTATTTTCCGAAAGTTAGATGGTTATACCATTGCTGTTGGGACTAGAGGTGAACTGCCAGAATCTTTGACTCTCGCTCAAGTTCCCGGGAGGATATCTCTTTGGAAGGATTCGTCCCGGCCCCGGAGTACTCTGGATTCGACTTCTTGAAAACACTGCACGACAGAAGGTTCGTAAAATTCGACGGTCTTCTTCTTTGGCTATGATCTACTTTCGAATATTTTCCTGGAAACGCGCCAAAGAATTTCATCTACTTTTGTCTAAGACGGACGACATTGCCATTCCAAAGAGTCTTTACATGGAACAGAAATATACTGCTAAACTACGCAAAAAAATGTTTGTCTAGCTTAGGAAGAAAGAATCCGCTGACCATTGTTCTGTGAAGGAGAGGAGAAGGCAGAATCATTGAAGGAAGCGGAGTAACCGGGAGATGCGGAGGCGGGCACATTTTTTGCGAAGTTCACAGTGATCTTGTGACCGTAAACATCCTCCCCGTTCATGCGCTTCTGGGCCCTAACAACAAAAAAGACTACATTTACGTCTCCATTGCCTCGTTTGTACTAGTATCCCCCTTTCATAGTCGTTGAATCCAAAATAGAGGATAAATCAGAAGATACCGTTAAGGAGCCACTGAGAACGCCATATCTTGTCTGCCTAGCAGACGGGAAAATCCGACGGAAAAAAATAATTTGTTGAGGACAAAGATCGCTTGGCAAAAATGAAAATTACGAAAGAATACGACTTCATGAATGAATCAAGTGACGCAATGGCAGTGCAAAAAGAAGTGGCTTAAGACACGGTCTTCGACCTGTTTCCCGAGGGTCATTCAGTTGAGAGGGGAAGGGCCGGTCTCTTTCCCATCCTTGGATGATCAGAGATGGAAGTCGAAGATGCAATGAAAGAGACTTACCGCCAAGAAAACTTCACATCAGCCCGGGAGTACATTAATCATAGGAGAGAGAAACGAGCGAGGAAGACAGTTGAGAAATGACTGAGAGACGTCTGGGACTTGGCCCGTGGGCCGGAAAGGGGAGCAAGAGCACTGAATATACCATAGACGCCATAGACACGGAAAGAATGAGCAAGTTTTCTTTGCGTCTCGCCCCGGGGCGAGAACAAGGGAGGAACGGCGACCAAAGATGGGGGGAAAAAAAACCTAGATATGTGAGGCCACTTCCACCCACCCTCCCTCCCTCCCTCTTTTCAGGGTTACGTTCTCTCCGTCAATGGGTGCCTTCCAGAAGCTAAAATGATCCGATTTCATAGCGAGCTCTTAGAGGAATCGGATTTAGCGAAGAAATATCATTCCAATTCACTTCCCATAAACCAAATCAAATGTATCTGGCGTAAGCCACCGACTCTGTCAGCCACCCAACCGGTTCCGTAGCTCGTACACGGAAAAAGAAACGCACGCGCAATTGATTGAAGAGGAATCCGAAATACCGACGCCAATATAAAAAAAAATACAAATAAACATTCATACCCGAGGTTCTAAATCAAGTTTTCATTTACAGGAACAATATGAGCAATCCAGGCTTTTAAATAAAACTGAATCCGTAAATCTTTAGGTCCGAATGTTGAAACCCGCTTTACTTAACGGTCCTTCAAGAATACATGGATTCCTCTGGGGCGGGGGAAGAACTCTTTAGATTAAAGGCCCCTTTATCTCCCTAAATTAATTTTTGCATCCGGGCCTTATTCTCTGCGCAATAGTGAAAATCTATAGCTGCAGATTTTGCTGAACAACAGAAAATTACATTTTTCATAAACCTGAACGTATCCAAGCAAACTCTCAGGAACAACACTGGGAATATTTGGAAGACATGATTAAAGTGTAGAGACAGTATAACAGAGACAAAGGCATAAAGGGTGACATACACACCACATCGGTTTAGGAGCTAAACTGATTCGGGACATGCACTAAATGCAATTAGTTTAAATGTCTCTTAACCCTTTCAATGCTGAGTTTTTGTAGCTCTATTGGGTAACTCGAAGGGTATACTCGTCCGTAGCACGGAAAGGGTTAACCTAATCTCCAAATATAAACCTACTCCATAGCGGGTTTATCTCCCCAAACGGATTCTCAGAGGTTGTTCAGCATCATGTTTTGCCGAAGTTGTCTTCAGTTTTCTTCCCCCTCATCTAGCGACGGTGAAAATGGAAACCAATGAAGAGATAGAAGTTTTAGACATGATTCTGAACCAAACTGCCAGGAGGACTGTCGGGGAGAACACAATCCTCTTGAACGGTACATTTCCAACTTTTCTTTTACACTTAACATTTCCCTTTCACTGGAAAGAGAATTAACTTGAACTATCGTCTGGAGACGCTGCATATAATCTGAACGTTTCCATTCTCCAAGAGACAGGATTAGGCCAGATTAGGCAACACTATACGCCCACCTCTACTCTCTGGAGGTCCATTCTAGCGCTAAGTTACCCCTCACCATCTTGCTATATATCATGGGATCGAGAGGAGCTGCAGGCAGCATTACATTTTGTACACGGTAAAATGATTGTGAACAGTACAGTAAGCTGCTTGGCGCAATATCGAGTAAGACTTACGCAGCATAAGGCACGTTTGTGCAATTCAAAGAGTTGGCGGATGGCGGCTTGTGAGGGTGGCGCTATAAAGAGGGAGCGCCTATGGTACGCCTATGCGTTCTCAGGAAAGTTGCGATAAGCGAGAGTGGCGGTATATCGAGGGTTGACAACTCATTTTCCTCCTCGCCTGGCGCCTCTCCCCCCCAATGCGAGTGCGGGAAGTAATGCAAGATTCATCCTTCTAATGAAGAATTAATAAAGCAGGTTCACTGAAAGAGACAGCGCCACAGAGTATTTAAATTAAAAAAACGGACGGGAGGAAAGAGGAAACACCTCACCTCTTCTTTTTCTATAGCAGATATTGGAAAAGTCAAGCATAAAGAAGTCCAGACATAAAGAGAAGAAAATTGGGCTGTGCCAACAATGGAGCTCTTGCTTGCGCATCGGCAAGGGAAGATAGAGAGAAACTTCGGATAACATGAACCGAGGTTAAGTTGTTTCCTCGGCCTCTCACCCCTCCCCCACCCAAAAAAAATATCGCAGAAAAACTTATATTGCGAGATTCTGTGAAGACCATCATCATCCAAGGACTGCCCAACTCGCC
Source organism: Darwinula stevensoni (assembly GCA_905338385.1). Classification (NCBI taxonomy): domain Eukaryota; kingdom Metazoa; phylum Arthropoda; class Ostracoda; order Podocopida; family Darwinulidae; genus Darwinula; species Darwinula stevensoni. Next base: position 56,694 of record CAJPEV010001175.1, read on the forward strand.
TATTACCAAACCCCCAATCGCAGCGATTCTCAACATGTGTGTCGCATCACCTTGGGGAGTTCCGCAAGAAGCTGATAGCTCCGTGAATATTGAGCTTTTGTTTTCATTTTGATTTATGTGTTGCCTATCACCTAAGGCGGGAAAAAAAGACCAGGAGGCTATAATCCTATTTCCAATTCTACAATCCAATATTTTAAAGAGACCTTGCATAAGGTTGCTTGAAATATTGAGCAGTATCTTTCATTTTCTGTACAACCAGAGGCAAGTACAGATATAACATTGAAGCATAATTAGCAAAAAATGAAATTTGAATCCATCCTCTTGAAATTATTTCCTATCTATGAGACAGTTCGAAATGAACCTTTCGTGAAAGATGAATTAACACGTTGACTGCCACGGCCATATTGGCCTGGTGACATTCCTGGGCCAAAGTAATTTTCATACCCCTTGGAGAAGGTGAAGCAAGGGGTGCACCGGTGCGCCCCTTGGCGGTCAACCTGTTAAGAGGTCCTGGTTTTTCCAATATTTAGTTATGCCTATATTGTTCTGCATGGAGGTCAGTGAATTTGCAGGGGTGCTGCCAATACCTCACCATCTGAAAAGTGTGCCAATACGAAGACAAGTTTGAGAACCGCTACCCTATAGCAACCAGACATCAATTGAAACTATCTTGACCCAAATATCAGTCTCAGCTCCTACAGGCAAGGTCTCGTTCCATCCCCCTTTTCTTCCTTTCAATCCCAACAGTAGTACTGCTAAGATGCATTTTCCTGTTTAGATGTTCCTTCTTGAGTCATTGAAATATTGGCTATATGCAAGCTCTTTTCTCAGTCAAAATCCTGTTTCTTTATTATCCTCCAAATTTGACTCAATGGATTAGATTTTAAAGAATCCACCTCAGAAGTGATGAAGTCCTTTGATAATAGACCTTGGATTGTACTAGGTACTCCAAAAAAAATTAGGGATTTCCATGCCATAACTTCAGATCTCTGGAAGAACTGAAGCTTCAGTATTCAGTGCAACTGCAACAAGTGTTTTCTTTAGTATGAAAACTTTAATCCATATTTTGAAATTTAGCATAGTCGGATTGGAAGTTAGTTTAACAGATTTCAACTTAAACCAGATAATACATGGGAAAGTGGAAAACCTTTAGTCAAAATAGAAAAGTGCACCTTCATGGGATCGCTGCCAAAGTTGGGCGCTACTGTACCTTCTCATTGTGCAAAGCATATGGAGTTTATGCAACTCAGAGCACCTGGTGAGTAGAAATGAAAATACTAACCAACTGAACAATATCGACCCTTTCAGAACTGACTGCACAATTTCACTGGAGATGTGGCTTTTTGAAGGAGGGGATTCAGATGCAGCCTGCAGAGAGGTGTCACTCCCAAACATAAAGATATGGCTTTTTTTGACAACATAAAACTATTATTAGAAAGGAGGTCCTCTTTGGATACGGTACAGTCCAAAACTCCTCAAATGGAAAAATAATCACTTCTTCAAGCCTCAGTTACTCCTGAGGTTAGGATCTAGTTTTGTTCTGAACCCTATTGTGGCTTTGAGTCTCTGACCCCAAGACTGTGAGGAAACCTTCCTCATCTGAGTCACAACTCTACACACCTGCTTTCTTACCTTTCTGCAATGTCTGGTGATGAGAATTTCAATAATGCAGTTCCATCATTGACATGCAAAACTTTTCCACCACAGTTCAGGGACAGATGCTTGAGTCGATTCTTGATCACGACGGAAGTCCTATTCTCAGGTAGATTGGACACTTCTAAGACACTCAACTGAGCTGTGCTTGGCTACCAGACAAAAGGAAGGCTTGTCAGCTTAACTAAGCAAGTAATTTCAAGGAAGCATAACATGAGGTGTTCAGAGAAAGATGCTCTTTGGGCAACTTGCCTTTACTCTTGAACTCTGTGAAAATCATTAGAGGATATTGTCAAATGATCAGTTAGAGACTGATTGTTTTGTCCCATTCTTATTTCAGATTTAAATATACATGGTGTCCCAAAGGGTATTGAAACATTTAAAAAATTAATATCTCACTAAATTATGCTTCAAATAAAATTATGAAAACAGTAAAATGAAGTGTAACTAAAACATTTTTCAACCTGTTATTGCAATTCCACTTGGGCACTATTCGTGGCTCGGTAGAGGTCTAAACAATGTCCAAGCTCTTACCACAACTTATGCAGAGTGTCATGTATAACTGTCTGGATAGCTGCATCAATTCTGTTCTTCAGATCAGATTGAAGATTGCTTACTCAAGAAAAGTTGACAATATCCTTGACATAGCCCTATAATAGTAAAAAAAATCCAAGAGGGATGAGTTCAGGCACAATAAAAGTCTACTTTTCAAAGATGTTGCAACTCCACATTTTAGCAAGCTAGGCATGGAAAAGAAAACAGATCTGTGGATTGGACAAAGCAGGTTCATTCCATGGCCACCAAGATCATCTGAACGATCCCTACAGGACTTTTTCATGTCGGCTATGTCAAGGACATTGCTTACTGGAGAAAAGTAGACAATCGATCAGGATCCAAAGAACAGGATCGTCCGAGCTATCCTGATAGTAATGCCTAACACTCTGCAAAAGGTGTGGTAAGAGCTCGAACATCTCTCAGAGATCTACAGAATCACAAATGGTGCCCATGTGAAATTGCAATAGCAGGTTGAAAAATGTGTGAGTTGCACTTCATTTTACTGCCTTAATCATTTTATTTGAGGCGTAATTTAAAGAGAAGTTAATTTTTTAATTGTTTTCATACAAATTTGGAATACCCTGTATTTTTGCCGAGTTAAAATGAAACAAAAAGAGCAAGAATTTCCTTTGATTAATCTTTTTTAGATAATCTTAACGGAATTTTAGTTTTCTGTATCTGCTTCGTTATTATAACAATAAATTTCATGGAAAATGTCTCCCCAAAAAAGTATGACCCAAAATTAAATATCTCTAAGGAGAGTTCTTATTTAAATATACATCTGGACTAGTACCTTTGTGCCTAAGTTTAAGATTTTGTGTCTCCGTTTCTTAATAGCGAAAATTTTTAGGAATTAACTTGAATAAAACGAGGTCCCTTTGAGGATATAACTGAAAATTTCCTAAAATCAGTACCTCAAGAATTGCATGATTAACATTGTGTAGTTCACAAACATTTCTTGCCGGTGAAGCAAGTACGCCGGTTGAGTTGGTCATGTACCCAACTATAAGATTTAAATGCCTCTGTCCCTAAAAATATATACATTTTATCATTTTGGTTCAATGAGAAAGCCAAAGATAACGAACATTATCATTAGGACGTTTCAAGCCTGATTTTACCTGTGCTGGCAGACTCTAGTCAACAAGCGGTCAATCTGAATTCGAACGAGATTGTAGAACTGACGGAAGAGATATTCATGCCCATCATGCTACCAATGGAATATGGACACCTCAGCGTACACGGTTAGTTTCGGCCACAGAAGGGTCTATCGACAATCCATCCCTGCTGGCGCGTCCCAGGTCTCACCGTCTCTTCTTTGCCTTTCAGATAATCCGATCGAGTGCGGTTGCAGCATGGCCTGGGTGGTACTCGGCTCGTTCTTCTTGAATCGAATCGGCGGAGAGTGCAAGGACGGGATGGCCTTCCAGGACCTGGATCCGGAAATCTTTCAGGATCTCTGCGTGGAGAGGGATCCTCCCGAAGAAGGAGATTATTCCACGTGGATCGCTTCTCGTCCGATCGGAAGCGTTTCGACGCGACGGAAGATTGAGGCTGGATCCCAGAAGAGGTTATCCTCTTGAGTCCTGTATCCATATTGATGAACACGGATATAATATCTAATGTCCGATATTCATTCAAGAGAGAGGAATATCTTGTGGTCAATAAATTTTGGCTTACGAAAGGAAAGAAACGAACGACTAGCCCTGAGTTGCAAGTAACTAATCCATACTGTGGAACCCATGGAGAAATCACGAAGAAAACCAACAAGGTGTGGAACTTCGATAGCGCGAAGTTCCTAAGAGATAAAGAATCTCATGAGTTCCTCTGATGAACGAAATTCTTAGTAGGGTGAACTTTGGTCTCGTGGGATAGCACCTCAATATTTAAATTTTACATGAGTGTTATCTGCAAATATTTCATCTCATGCGTCCTTTAATTTAAGAATCACGTAGTTAGACTACATGTCTGCTAATTGGAATAATCAAATTTTATGTCCATACTCTCAGCGTGAATAACCGAATTCCTTGCAGTTTTTGCAGTGCCACATTGGCCAAATTCAGACAGAGCCAACTTTTAATTGGCTAGGGGTCATTGTAGCGTTCCCTTCAACGGGCCATGAAATCCAATTGCACAGCAGGGACGAACCTGCTGAAAATTTTCACCTTTGCCTCACTGATATGGTTTTCTGGAATCAATTTAAAATATGAATATTTATCACATATCTCTCATGGAGATCTAGAAGTTATGTCATTGAAGGCCCAAACCACTCGTTTCAGTTTTCTATGAAGTTTTTTTTAAATTTTCCTTCGACATGGTTCTTCCTCCTCCAAAGGTTCTCTTTTACTGTGTAATACTTTCCATACATTGGATTTTTTTTCGTGAATAGCTGATATTCCACTTGGATGCAAGTTTCCCCTTGGAAAATGTAATTGAAGTTGGAATTCGATTGAATACAGAATGCAATGGAAAAAAATAGAGCCATTGATAGCTGAGATTTTAGGTGGACAAGTTAATGACTTTAAGAAATTGTTTCCTAATCCTGTTGGAGCTTTTCGCTACACTTAACTAAAAAACTTGCAGGAAACCTGCAACTGCCATTATGGGGACGAAATGAACGGCATCCGATTGAATTCTACTCGTATCGACTAGTACCCATTCAAATGAACCGGTGTAGGAAGCTATCGTTCATTGCAAAATGAGCTGCGATGAGCCTGTGTAATCGTCGACTTCAGGGAACGGTTGAGGCTCACCTTACTCAGAGGGATGACGACCTCTTTTTTCTCCTCGGAGATAGCTATAATTGGAGTACGCAGGAGATGATACAATGAGATACCGCTGGAGTTCTTTCTAAAGGCATTCAACTATAAAAATGAGAGATTTAGTGAAAAAACTGTACTTACGGGCATGCGTGACTTTTGCACAAGTAAGGAATTGCTCCAACTTGAGTGTTTTCAAGATTTATACACGAATCATTTTGGAATCACGCTTGAAACTATCGTACATATTTGAAATGATGAAGAAATGAAAATGTTACGCATTGGACTAAGGTTTTAAATTTAAAGGTGGATGGATTTGGCATTGGATTCGTTCGGCCGATAGTTCGTTTAACTGTTTCAGTGTCGTCTGGCAAAGCGTCTCGGGAGTCTCCCCTCACTTCCAGGCAACAGCACTCTAACCATTCCTCCAAATCCTGGTGACCTCCACTCGGAGGATGTTTTAGTGAAGAGATTAAACCTTGCTCGTGTCGAAATCCTGTCTACCGTATTGTTCCATGTTCACATGAGGCTTGGCGCGAACCCACTCGAGCCTCCACTCATCTCCACGTACCCCTCAACAGCGCCATAACGCCTACCACGTGACATCATGTTCCCAGCTGGAGCCACCTGGGAGTTCACGTGCAAACCCGCAGCACATGATTCCCATATCCTGGCAGCCAATGAGAGCTATCCCGCTCCGAAGCGATGCAACGGAACTCATACCAGGCAATGACGCCTTTCGAAAGCATCCCAAACACTTTCCCTGAATCTAAGTTCAACTCTGTTCAATATATACATGTGGGGATCATTAAGCTCTTCGCATGAGAGAGTACATGAAGCGAGATCGAAAGTTACGCTCTAACGTTAAATTCATTGTTTTCTGAGTACATCATAGCTTTGGCATAACCGGCTCTATTTTTACATGATAGACCTATTAATTGCCCCACCCTAAATGTACTGAAATCAATGTTTCAATAATAAATCAAATTAAATTTATTTAAAATTGATTCATGAGCAGATGTGCACAGAATCAGACGTACCCAAAAAATCTGGAATCCACCATTCCAATTGGGTGACATTTTCGAAAAGAGCGCTAGCTGCACCCAAAACCCCCCAAAAGGTCGATGATGCCGACGATCCGTTCCACGCTGTTCGCGCTCTCTGAATGTTTCCGGCGACTCAACAGATGCGTGATTGTCTTCCCTGGCTGGTCCTGGAAAACCGTCTCGATTTGCTCTCGAGTGAAGTTCCTCTTGTTTCACATTCGGAATTATGGTTCTCTGCAAAGAAAAAATCACCCAATTGTGAAACAAAGTTTATTATTGTTACGGTACGACTATTTTGTGTCGTAGTCCGTTGTGGGGTCCGGGTGGAAATAAGATCACAAGGGGATACGGTGACAACAAAACAGGTGTTCTTATTTCCCTCTCACTCGTCCACTAAGATGGATTCTTCTGCCGGATCAGAGGGGACTGCAGAGTCCTGGTGTCCGGGGGTCGGCATCGCTCGGGATCTCTCCCTCGGGGGGTCCCACTCGACCGTCGCGGCTGCTTCTATGGTCTCCCCACGAACTGCGGTAGAGAGGGGGGGGATATGCGGTTGCGTCCCACGGAGGATGCCTGTTCTTTCCCGGGCTTCGGTCCAGCCCAACGTCAAGGAGGATGTCCTGACCGTACTCGGGAGGGCTTAGGTCGAGCCTGTCTTTCGGGTCACTACCGGTTGGAACCGTTCAGGGATTAGGTCGAGCCCGACTCGATGCGGGGTGCCTTACTCCACAGGGTTTACATTGAGCCTGTCTTTAGGAGAAAGGATCTCAGGGGAGTGGGGAGGGGGGGGGGGGGACTATTATTGGCTTAGGTCGAGCCTAGATTGCGAACGGCCGTGATGCGGCCGTTCATTCTTGCTGGTGATTCCTCAGCATGTCGAGTTGGAAGGCATGCCGTACTTCCTTACTTCTTAGCATGTAACTCTAAAATAACTCCATGTGACTATTACATCGGGACCAACACATATAATTTTAATCTACTACATATCCTGAATAGCAAACACCGGGGCTCACTAGTGACACCTAGTAGCGGAGGCTGTAAATGAAGCTCAGGCGTCAATCACCCCAAACGGGGTCGCACGTTCTCTATTCCCTCGCCATGACACTATTTCCTCACCTAACACGTATGTCCATTCAACTATTTGAGCAATTCCTCCATTAAGGAAAGAAATGAGACGCTGTTAATTTGGATTCAAATCAACGCATTTCGATTGACGAAATATACGTCCCCTTTTTCCTCTCTGAGAGCATCAGTTGGAAGGTATCCTTAATTACCAGATCCTGGATCCATGGTAATTAATGTGTTCATTCCTACCGGCTCCATACCGTTCCTTGCACTTCGCAAGGGTGACCGAGTCATCAGCATTTCATTCATTTCTGATATACCCGCATGCACACGAAAAAAGATAAATGAACGGAGCGGGGAAAGAAAACATCCCCGTCGCCAGTCAATTATATGCACACATCAATTGCATACGTCCACTCATTTGCATGCCTAACCCTCCCCTCCCTCAGGGCGGGACGGAGCAGACGACAGGGATGGAGGGGGCAGCCCCTGACGTCGCTGTAGCACCTTACCCCTCTCCACGTAAACAACGGTCTAACCCCCTCCGGCATATATCAACCTTTCGTGCGATACTAAGATAATTTCTACTTGCAAGGGAAAAAAGAGAGACCCTGTCCTTGATGCCGTGACCAGGATTCGAACCTGGGTTATTGCGGCCACAACGCAATGTACTAACCACTATACGATCACGGCTATCGACAGCTTCTGTCTCTCGTGCTTCGATAAAATGGTACATATCAGCTTTGCTATCCACTGTCTTGGATCCACTTTTTAAATTGTAGATTACAAAGTGGAACTTGTACTGTGTTCCCCACTCCCCATCCCCTCAAGCCCAGGGGCCCATGCATGCGCGTATTCAATTATCCGCGTCCTCATCGACGAACTGCAGCTTGTTTTGCTCGATGACATGCTGATATCCATGTTTGTGGTGATATCTTTGTAGGCGGCCCGGGAATCTGTGATCGCCGTCGTTCCAGGGTGCACCCAGACCCTTATGAGAAGGGTGAACGTCTCCCATTCCTCTCCTCCACTGGCGACGAGGAAACAGTGTTCGCTCCCCCGCTCCAAGCACGTCAAGGCCCATCGTCCTTCATCGGGATTTCCTCGGAGATACTCGGTCCTTCCCGACTTGCTCTCGTTCGCCTCCGTCGATCTCTTCCGACTTCTTCGTCATCGTGATTGACACCTGCGAAGGATGCACACTTCTTATTACACACCACTGCTACTCCATGTAGTAACAAGAAGGGGTGTCGGTAAGAAATAAAGAGGACAAACACCTCCCGGCAAAATGATGGACGGTCCACAGTCGTCATGGAATCTGTTTCTTGCAGGAATTTCTTTACTGGGATCTCTTGTATCCATAAATAGCCAATCTCCGGGATCTCCTCTAGTGTCTATCTAACATTTGGGGAGGGGGGGGAAACGAGAACTCAACGACGGAGATGAATTTCTGGCATCTTGTCTTCTTGGGTATCGTCTTCTCCTTGTAAGCTGGAGTAACCTTCGGTTTCCTCCCTTTCAACGTGAAGCCTTCATTTTAATTGGGTGCTGACTGAAGTGACGCGGGTACCTTGACCTTGAGACAGGCCCACTCCTTTACCGTACTGATTGTTTATGAGCTCCGTTTCTAAATCAGCATCTGTGAAAGCTAATAGGGTCATTCCACGCCAAATGGAGTAACGAGAAAGCTCGACGATCTCGGATTTTGACGAAAATCGCCATACACGTAGAAGAATCGATTTAAATAATAAAATTTCAACCAATTTTTTTTCTTTCCCACAGATCTCCAGATATATGCATTTCAATTTGACCTAATTTTCGTTCCCAGCGCCCATACGGACTGGAACTTCCGACTAAAATGTAAAGCTGGATTTCCCATTATGCTGTGAAAATATTTCCTGCGCTTCTTGGGAAATCCCATTTATTCTTTGGGGGGTTTTCCCTTCTTCATCAAGAAATATTATGGCCGAGGGCGACGGCTAACGGACAGAAATTCCAGATCCCAGGTTCGAGCGAACGATCCTTTTTCTCATTCGCGTCGGAAAAGCCTGCTTCGAACATTCTCGGGAAAACCTTCGCTCTCGTTCGGACCTTTCCTCGTTGAAACTTATTCACAGAGGAGTAATAAAAAAGAGATGAGAGTTTCCACTCGGATGCCGCGACCAGGATTCTCACCTGGGTCATTGCGGCCACAACGCAACGCACTAGCCTCCATACGATCGCGGCTATCGAGAGGCTCATGCAGATAATTTCCTTTAAAGAGTGACGCTTTGGCTGCCGTCTTTCGAGAATGGCGGATCTGTGTGGGAACTTTCTTCTCCACGACGTGAGAAGGATCGCGGAGACTCACGATGAGCTCCAGAGGATTAAAGACTTTTGCCACCAAGTTTCGTATGCATGAAAAAAGAACTGGAATCCTCTGATCGGATCGAACCGGCGTCTCTTCACCGTCTCCATCGCCCAAGCAACATCGAGTCGAGTCGGCATCGGCTTAATGTCGAAAAGGGAAAAGTCCCTTTATCACTGGGATATGGAAGCCGTTCGTGCAAATGCCGTTGCATCGATACAGGGTGTCTCAAAAGTCTTAATCCATAGGCGTATGATAAGGTGAAATTTTACACTTCAAAGATTCTAGTAGACTACTTGAGACTTCGTATCTGCATATGTAACGAGAGCAAGATACGAGGGACTAAGGTCTTTCAAAGACAACAGGAAAAGGGGAAATGATGAAGGGTTTCGTGAAGTTACGTCATGCCGGCTCCAGTACCACGACTGCCTGCCATCATGTTCACGACGGCATTTTTGCCTGGGACTTCTAAGCGGGTGGCGGCCTTCGCGTCCACTTTCTGGCTTCCGTGTCCATCACACTTTCCCTTCCGACGTACGGAAGATGACTTATCAGTTATCGTATTAGGAGTTTTTCTGAGGGTAGGAAGGGATACGCTCTGTCTTATCCATAACCGATACGACAATCGCGGTAGCCGTGATCGTATAGTGGTTAGTACATTGCGTTGTGGCCGCAATAACCCAGGTTCGAATCCTGGTCACGGCATCCATGTTGGATTTATTTTTTCCTATTTTGTGAGAAAATTTATTCATGTACTCTACGAGCAGGACAGAGAGGTATCACAAATATGGCACCGATCAGGGATGTTGGTGTGGTGTGTGTCTTTGCAACGACCAGCCAATTAGCACTGGGCTGTCGAGACCCTATCGGTTAAGAGCAGCGGCATAGATGACCGTGCGGTTATTCAGTAAATCAGAGTAAATTCAGTAAAATATACATTTTCCAGTTGGTCACGCCTTGGAGGCACATACTAGTAGAATGGAAACACCGTAAACCATATATACTGCGGTGGACAGACGTATGACCGCAGACGATTGCCCCGCATCCTTAAACTCGAGTGGATTTCCCACCGTGAAGGATCGGGCGGACCGTCTAGATGGGCCTCGGACGAACGGGGGATTACTGTGAAAGAACTAGTGCGCTTGGGATGGCCGCTTAGCCGAAGCCTGCGAGATCGAAGGAATTCTTCGCTTGTTCGAATTCATTCCCCGAGGTACTACCGTTCATTCGGACTTTAACCGAGAAGTTTGGAAACGTTTGAGGGAGGCAGTCAGACGGGAAAGACCGGCCAAGTGGCAGAACGGATGGCTGCTCCATCGCGACAACGCGCCCTGCCACACGTCACTTTCCAGACGGCAATTTTTGGGGTTAATCGTGTAAACGTCTATTGTTTAATAAAATGCATTTATTCCGTCATTCAACTTTTTTTTTTCGATCATCCTCGTACATGGTAATGCTTTGCACAATAGGTAATTTGACGCAAGAAGACACAGATGACAAATCGTCATCATCGCATATGAATTATGGCGGAGCATTTTGCACGTGCTACGCAGTTTGATCGTTGTGTAAGCGTGGGATATTAACTGTGGAATGCATTATCCCCACGTGACATTAATATTTGGCATGCTGCACGCATACAGCTAAAAATTAATCATACTCGGGTTTCCGTTGTTCCTCCCAATATCGTCGGAATATGTGTCTGTTTAAACATCAATAATTACGTACTAAGGCAAAGCGAGAGGAATTAAAAAAAAATACTATTTAGTAACCTATGCTTTCTGGTATCATGGAGAAGAGAATGGAAAAAATATATATATTGTTTTTTTTTTAAATAATTTTTTTCACCCATTTTTGCGAAAATGACAAAAGTTGTCAATATCAAATTAGGCACGAATGATATCAACCAATTCTTGATATTGAATGACATTAACCAATTGACACCAAGAGATACATGTAGTTTTGGCAAATATATTTTAGTCATGATGGATGCACATTTTCACGGATTGGCGACGCATTGGCGACTTTTCCTTTATCTAAGTACTGAACTTCTAGATGCAGCCGTAGACCCAGTGGTGCAAATTCAACGGAGACACCATATTACACCATATTACACCCAGAAGTACCGGAGCGGTCATTTTGACTGCCATAGAGATGTATTTGGCTCCGCGAGCAACTGTCTAAGCGGCTGAGAGTCTGCCTATGACCTGCCACTTTCACGAGTTCGGCCTGCTGTGGTGCAAAATGGGTATCCCTTTCATCCTTACAACGTTCAGTTCGGTTCAATTTCAGCTGATGCATGAACTGTAAGCTGATGATCACGACCGCCGATTGGAGTTCTGGGAATGGGTATGAGTCAAGACAGCATTGCTCCTGACCATTTGCTTATAGATAAGGCGGTTTTACTTTTACCGTAGTGGACATGATAATGTTCATAAAAGCCGTTACTGGTCTGAAAAAAACCTAATTGGGTAGAAGTGTGTCATGTGCAATTAAACTCGCGTGTCATGGTTTGAGCAGTATTATGGAGATATGAGTTGATAGGACCTTTTTTCCGACAGTAATGTCAAAGATCAGACACGCTTTCGCATACGTTAAACATGCGTAAAACCTATTATCGACGGCATGCCAGTATAACGAGGAATGTCTTCCCCAAACATGACAAATGCTTTCCATGTTCGCAATTTCATGAATGGATAGTTTGGACTTGAACGGATTGGAAGGCGAGGTGCAGTAGAATGACCGTGACCTTGGTCACCAGTCCGTTTGGATTTGTAACGCTTTCGATTCGACGGACGTAACTGTACGTCCAGTCAGAACTACCATCGGATGACGGTGGACGTAATCGTACGTCCTTTTAAATTTGTATAATACTGCAATATTTTAACGCAATAAAGTAGAGAACTTATACTTCAATTTCCAATAAAGAGCAAGTCTCTATCATCTTCTGTTCCGAAGTTACGTTTTTTTATTATCGTAGACTTCAAAATGACCTCAGTCACCAAACCTCCAAAGCAAAAGTGATAAAAATATCACCTGAAATCCATTTGTCTACGAAAGACGTCAGAGAAACTTGGAGGACTCGAAGAAGGAAATGACACCTGAATGAGCCAAAATTACTCCCATCATCTTGAGAAAAGTCCTAGCATCATTTCGAAAGTGAATTGATAAATGCGTTGAAGTTAATGGTAGTCAGTTTGAACGTCTGCTCCATAATGCCTATAGGTCCTGAATTTTGCGCCACCTCTATGAAGGAAAATTTTAATCGAGGTTCGCATGCAATTAAGGTACTACATGATATTCTCCATGGCCGAGATTATTTATGGATATCTCGCATATGAATAAAGATTCAGGCATCCACCAGAGTAAAACTAGAACTCTCAATGAAAAGAGGGGGGGTGGGGGGGGGAGATTCTTTTTCGCGAAGGATGCAGCAAGTCTTTGATGCGTCTTCTCCAGGAAGTTCTTGCTGACAGCGAAGTGCTTGGATCCATCAAAGAAGAATTTCGGGTATTTCGGCGCACCAGCCCATTACTTAGTCGCAGTCAGAGAGTTTTTGTCACGAATTCCCCGTCTGGAATTTTCGATCGGGTCCCCTACCTTGGTCCGCCCGTAGCTCCGATTTGACGACATGCGACAATTAACTTTCGTCGTTTGTAAAGGAGCAAGGTACGTATCCATAACGTGGAAGAATGTGGAAGAATGAACAATCTGGTTTCGGCTACAAGAGCCCATCCGGGTCGCCGCGTGACTTCTTGTTGCATTACACCCTCTCGGAGCATTTTCTTCTCTCCGTCCTTCTGTTGCTTCGTTTGACTTGGCATATCTCTCATGTTTTTCAGAGACGGTATGAAAAACACGATGGAATCAACCCTTTTTTTGTCTATGGGAATCTGAACTTTACATATGACTTGGAGAAAACCTAATTAGACATTTTCCTGACGTGGCACATGCACAGCACTCAAAGGTAAGCGAGCACATGCTAATAATGTTCAAGAGGTGACTCTGATATCGGCCAACGTAGGACTCGAATAACCGGAAGGACTTATAGGTTCATCACCCAAAGAGCAAACAACAGCGAAGTAGGATTTCGGATGAATTGAGGCTGCAGCTGGCGAAAAAAAAAAAAACAGCACGAACGAAAAAGCAGAGATTTCTGACTCGACATAAAAAGATGGCTTTAAGAAATTGTTTCTGAAATCCTTTCTTGACCTCTTCACGACACTCCACTGCAAAAACGTGTCGAGAAAACCAGCAATAGCCGTCATAAATAAACAGCGGCCGATTGAATTCGGCTCATCTTGACGACCAGCCATTCGAATGAAACAGAGCATGAAGCCGCCTTTTAAAGAGAGAAATAACCCGAGGTGTCGGAGTGGAATCGTCGGAATCAGGAAACGGTTGAGGCCGACTGGAAAATGGGTGAAATTGTGCATGAGTTGGACACCGGAGATCATTTTATGAGGAGCCGATGGCGTTAATACAAAATGAACGCAGAGGAATGCAAATATCCCGAGAAAACTTATTGAACATAATTTATAAATACTTTATTTTCTCGTAATGTGTTTTCAACATGCACCACGATACCTACTCGGACGAGAAACCCCGCGAAAGTTCCAGGTGACACCCGAACGGATTTCGATGGACCCCGTACATGCCGAGTTGGAAGGACGCGAATCCGCCTCGGGAAAATCTTGAAACTTGCGCTTTCTGCTCACGGGATGGTCATGAATATGAGAGACGTGGCACAGAAAACGGGTGGATGGGTTTCGCTCTTTCTCGAGAAAACAACGATGAAATGTTCATTCACCTCTGATTCTTGACTCCCTCTCATTTCTCATTTTGATGTGGGTGATACTCAAAAGCAAAAACAAACTAGTTACTAGGTAACTAGTTTGTTTTTGGTAACTGATTTTGGTAACTGGTTTTGGTTTTCTAGGTAACTAGAAACGAGGTACTAGTTCTAACGATGGGGGAAAAGGTCGAACGGATAAATTTCCTCATCCATTTGCTGAAGGAGACTCGGATTTCAAGTCTTCCGTGAGGTTATTGCCAATAAATACTGCGAATCTTTTCGTCAAATAAATATTCGAGCAGGACATGATCGATACTGGACCATTCCTCAACCAAGCGTGAGTGCATTTTTCTCATGAAAAAGCAACAGATTTGGGGAAGTCGTTGATCGGCCAAGTGACCGTGGAATGAAGGGGAAAAAGTTCACCACCTATAGAGATTGACGCAGGGAGAAGCACTGAACCGAGTTCGCCGAGGACGACTCCGATTTCGCGCCCGGCCGTCCTCGCAGCGAAGCGTCGGTCGAGTAAGAAGCAAAGCCGATTTCGTTGCGGACGTAGAGAAATCTAAGACGCGACCGCGTTGCCGAGTCCTCGCGACGGACAGCGTCACGACACGACACGGAGCCACAGGCCCCGTTTGGTGAGTCATCGATCCTCATCCGCCCAAGGCATCATCGTCCCCAAGGATCGTCACGGCCGTGTGAGACTCGTGGATGCAAGGCGCGGAGGGCGACCTCCTCAGCGCTCGAGGGACGTCGCCCGACGCTCGCGGCACGGACTCGACCACATATTCCCCAGCCTTCTCTTCCTCCGACTTCTCGATGAGCTTGGGGACACCGTACCGACAGATGATCTCCCCGATGGGAGCCAAAACGAAAATGGCCATGGCGGCGACCGTGAGGATCTCCCTTCCCCATTCCACGTGCTGTGGGTCCTGCTCTCGCACGGACTCCGCCGCGTAAAGAGGATTGGGTCCCAGCGCCGCATGCACGTTCATCTTGGGGATCCACGCCAGCGCTGCGAGCACTTTTTCGTTCGTGCCGAAGTCCCCAGACAGCGCCAGAAACGCAGCGGAGCACCGCAGAGCCACCCCGCAGACGAACACCATCAACCCCCAGCCGATCTTGGCGAATCCCATCCTCCCGAGATCGATCTCCGCCCCCAGGAGACCGAACAGCAGCGGCTCCACGAATAGCCACAGCCGGGCGTAGATGTCGGAGACGGCCTTCTTTCCTCCGCATCCTTGTCTTTCCCATCCGGTGGTTGACACGAACCCAAGCGTCATGATCGCGAACGCGGCGGCTGCCCCCATGCCGAGGGCTCCGCTCCCGAACATCGCGGCGGAGGCGCCGATCACCAACATGATGGTACGGATCTCCGCCGTGCCGAGGTCATCCTTCCGATTCGGGACGAACCACAGCAGCACGCCGACGACGGCGCCGAAGGTGACCCCGAGCGAGACTTCCGCGATCGCCAGCGAGAACTTCTCGCCGACGGAGCCACCGGCGAAAGTGACTCCGAGGAAGAAGTTCAATCCGCAGATGCCGAGGACGGTGTTGAGCGACGAAGCCGGAACCAGAAGCGTCGCGATCCGCGCCTTCCCTTTGCAAGAATCGACGACGGCAGGAGAGAGAGCCGCCAGCACGAAGCCGAGCATGAGCCCCCAGGACCACGGCAGCCCGAGGACGAGACCGAACAGACAGGCGCAGGCGAGCGCCTCCACGACGTTCGGCACGAACGCCAGGGTCGCCACCTTCTTGAGCGCCGACGGTCGTAGCCACTTCGCGTCCACTCCCATTCCGACTCGGGTGAGCATGATGACCAGGGCGAAGGCGTGAGTCTTGCCGTACCACGCCTGCCGGAGCGGGTCGACGGTCCGGCCGGGGAGGCGCTCCAGGTGACCGAAGACCATCCCGACGACGGTCATGCCGATGCAGCCGGGGATCCCCGTCGTCTCCGTCAGCCATCCCGCCGGGATGCACGCGAAGAACACGAAGTAGAGCCTGAAGAGATTCCCGTCCTGGAGCATCTCTCGTCCGAAGAGTCCGTACCCGGCCGTCCAGAAGAGCGGACACGCCAGGAGCAAGGCGAGCACCCTCCCCGTCCGTCGACCCGGCGGAGAGAACATCCCTCGACGAATCCGCTCCCACCGCCTCGAATCCTCCGGCTTCTTTCTTTCGTCCCCTCTCGGCGACCACCCGCACCAGCGAGGGAATCTCCGCTTCCTCCTCGCCGTTGCGTCTTCCGTCGCCGGGACGACGGGGCCGACGGCGGGGCTGTCGTCTGCGGGGCGAGTGGGGCTCGCATCCGTCGACACGCAGCACATGGCTTCTCGTCGTCCTAGGAACGATGCAATTTACATCAAAGTCGTGCTCGACCGACAGCCTCGGAGCAGAAGCTTCGCGAGAATGTTTTCAATCGAGACGAAATCAAGAACTTTTCGAACCCCCCCTTCCCAATTCCCCTCCCACCTTCCACTCCCCCCCACTCCCCTCCCCCCTACTTATATTCCAGAGACCGCCTTCTTGGAAGAGAGGAAAAGCGGTTTGCATTCGTGACCATTTGCTTCCATCCAGAAATCCCCAAATCTACAATCTGCAATGAAATGAAATAGGGCTCATGAACACAAAAAACCAACCGTACTAGACTAATTTTTTTTTTAGCAGATGGACCGCTTTTTCCTCTCAACCATTCTATTTCCGCATTGGAAGGAGGAAAATTTTTTTTGGTTCACTCCTTCCCTTCCATCGGCGAATCGCATGGAACGGAATTTGTCTTCACCCGCCAGATCGTCTCTGACGACCTGGGATAGCGGCTGCGTCATGGCCCGACATCGACTAAATGCATCGAGGAATCGAGGACTGCGACGCATCGATTCGGAATAATAGATGTTGGGAAAAAAATGTGCCCGATCTCGAGACGTCCTGCTCAAGGACTCGACCGTGAACAGGACCCTCCCAGATGTACGTGCGATACGTGACGACGGGTCGAGAAACGACACGTGGTTTCACAGATGAGGGAACCGACCGAATCGCTTTCGAATGGAATCGACGCGGGCGACAGCGGAGTTCCCTTTCCGAAGGCGATTCTTCCAGAAAAGGCCAGGAACCTCGTTCGCGGAACGACACGAGGCAAGACGCCTTAAAAATCTCATCTACGTGGGTCACTACAAAAGTTTCTTTCGCTCTCTTGCTGTATTGATACCTTGTAAATTTGGAGCTTGAAATTTTCAAACTTTAATCTGTGATTCATTCTTATATCTTTCCATGTTTCAGATATTTGTCAGCTGTCCTAACGAAGGTTATTGCTGGAGTTGAACCATGTCTACTTTTACAACAAATCCTTCACTCGGAATGAGGTCAAAGGACAATCATTAAATTCTACGTGCGACTGGAAAATCTAGGAGACTGTGCGCCATCTATCCAAACTGTCCGATATTGGTACCGTCAGTTTAAGGCGGGTTGCGCATGAACACATGATGAAAGTCGCTCTGGTTGTCTTGTCAAAGCATCCTCCGAGCTTGGTCCTATGGGGATTTTCGGTAAGAACGCGGAACACCGCGGTTTTAGACATTTCCAGTCTGCCAGCAAGCTGCTCACACGTCTGCCGTCTGCCTTCCTCAATGGGTTTACGAACACAAGCCACCTCATCCCGGGAGAATGCTTTGACAGGACGATGACATACAGCAAGAGAGCGAAACTTTTGTAACGACCAACGTACGAGCGCATTGCCTTTCACTCGCACTTATTTCTCACCCGCTGACACCGCTTCCATTTATGAAATAATTCGGACCGAGGCTCACACCCACCTCCACCCTCCTACACCCACACAAACTTCCCACGACGCTCCCCCCCCCCCACGCCCCCACCCCACGCCCCCATCCCACAACCGATTACCTCTGGATCCTCAGAACGGAGAATAGATGAAATTTCGCCCGTCTTCACTCGTACAGAAC
>CAJPEV010001176.1:4755-72648 GCA_905338385.1 Darwinula stevensoni
ATGCCTGGAAACTGGTGAGTTCTCCTCTGACCTTACTATGTATTTCGATATATCAGAGGTAAAGCCAAGGATTCGTTTTGGACACACGGAGAAGTAGGAAATGTGAAAAATAGGAGTATCATTTGTGTACGATTGCAAAATGATGGTATTCGAGAATTGCATGTGGATCCTGGTCACGTGATGACAAATTCAGTAATAATCCCTTCCGTATCTCGCACTGCTTGGACATCGATGAAATAGAAGCATTTGCGATCGATTAAAGTTGTCTGGGCATTCTATTCGAGTACGACAGTCGTCGATGACACCGATCACTCCTGGAAATCCGACAATATCAAATAATTATATTCGTACAACTACTCCGTTTTTCCTCCTAGGAATGTAATGAGCGATGCAAATGGGCAATGGCTTGCGCCATTCCATCGAATGGCATCGACGTCGGGAATCGACGCCACATAAAATCGAAGGGTCAGCACAACATGCAAATCGAAAGACTTTCATGATACTCTCTTTACTTTCGAGTCATATTAATTAATTACTCAGGGGATGGGTACTTGAACAAATAATTCATTGCACACGAACAGTGATTGCTCTTATCTGTCGATGTTAAGGGATCCCTTCCACGATCTTCGTTCCTTTCGAATTCAGCGAGAAGCAGCAGGTCGATATCATACCCTGATCCCTTTCCAAATCTCACGCGGAAGTTCTAATCAACATGTTCTTCAAAGGGATTAAGTCCAGAACCTATGTTTATTCCTCCTATGCGACGACGAGAGCACATCTCCGTTATCGAGCGGATCCATAAACAGAATCCATTGTGCCTCACCAGTACACTGCAGCACTATACTCATCGAGATGGTACACGAACGCTGGCATAAATATCGGCAAAACATGCCGATATTTAACCTTCTCTGGAAACGACACTTTTTTCAACTTGTTAGACATCGGTTAGACAATGGTTAAAGGAAGATAGCGTTCATGCAATCCATTTTTGACCTTAGACATCGGTTAACCGATGACTTTCGAAAAACACCGGGAAAACATCGTTCATGCAATCGGCCCAAAAATACTGTGCACCTGGCTCACACTTGGAAATTAACCAAGGGCAGAAAAAGCATTTGTTTCTTGAATCAGCTTCTTTTTCACCAAAATTGGGTGAGCAGGTAAGTCACCTGCTGGTATTAAACGAACCAACCTATTTGGACATGATTCTCCACTTCACAGGTATCACTCTGAAACCTGAAGCCAAGGATTCAGGTTTATTTTAAGTTGAAATTTCTCATAATGGAAAGAATGTAGCTTTTTTAGATTCATCCTGCTGGAGTCCAACTATGAAATTAGCTGGAGTAAATTCAGTCCTATTTAGGCTGGAGGATTCTAGGTGGTTCTAAACTGGTTTCAGAACATAAAGACAATCCTCTGCCACCTCATACACCTTTGACACTGGTCATGCTCAATAGTTTACAAGAAATACAGGGTGGCCCATTCAATATACAACTTTGTTTGGCTATAGCTCATGTAAATTCATACCAATTTCATTACTTTAACCCAAAGTAGAGTAGACCTTAGCATTTGACCAATTTTCATAATATTTGGAAGTGTTGTTCATGAGTTATGCACTTCAACATGAAAACCACCATTTTTAAGAATGTGATCAAGATGTTCACAGTACTTCAACAACAGTATTTTTTGCCTCATTTTGAGAGTGATTTCTCCAAAAACATTCAATACATGCTGCTTCAATTCTGGAATGTCTGCCAGTTGAGTGGTGTATATAAAAAATCCTTAAAGCATTGTGCTACCTGATAATGCTCATACAATTAGGCGGATCTCGACCATATTCCACATGAAACTTTCGCTAAGCAATCCTGGGACCTTTTTGTTCATTCATACCAAGCAGCAACCTTTGCCCATTCATTGACTGAAAATGACATCTACAAGAAAAATTGTAACATTTAAACAGACAATGAGCTTAATAAACAGCACCAACAACATGCATGAATGCACAACATGCAAGTCACAATAAAAAATCAAATTTCTCAAAAGCTCAGCTAGAGAATTGAATGAAAAATCGGCAAGCATATATATGCAAGAGTTTCATGCTACAGTAACAAATGAATTTTTCAAAAACTTCATGGCAGAACTCAATGAAAGTTTGTCAAATAAAATTCTAAGGTATGAACTACTTGGTGTTAAAATATTATTGAAATTGGTAAAAATGTAAACAAGCTAAAACTAAACAAAGTTGTATATGCAGGTACTTAAATGGGCCACCCTGTATATGCATTGTTTAGACTTCATTCAGGTACAAAATAAAAAATTGTCCACTTCAGTTTCTCAAAGCTTTTACCAATCAAAGCAAAAAGCCTAAATAGACAAATTATCACAGAACAAAGAACATGGAAAAACTGAAAAATGCAAAGATATTCAAGGTATTACCAACAAATTCCATATCCAGGTGGCCTGATGAGGGACACCCACCATTTTCTAGCTACAGTTTCCAGCTGATTGGCATGGATGGCATTTGCAGTGACAACAAAAAATTATCCAGAAACTGAAACCAAAAGAACCACCCATGATACTCCAGCTGAAAATAGGACAAAATTTAAATGTATATATATATATATATATGAAAATTTGGTCAGCTGCCTTAATAGTTGAACTCAGAAGGAAAAAGCTAATGAAACCATATTCATTACGACTGAAAACCAGCCTGGAACGGGTCTGAATTTACAGCTGTAGTTCAACTGTAAATTAAATCTGTTTCACCTAGGTATATTTGTCAGGGTACTTCAACAACATGGAAGTTATTGATTGTGTTTCACCATTGAAGCTGGCACTTGTGAAATTTGGTAACTGAAATTGTTTTGACTTTGTGGCCAAAGAAATCATCAAGGTTCACCTTAACTGATAAAGAATAACTACAGGATGTTTGGAAAGCCACTCCCTATTTTAAAATTGTAATAATATTGGTAATTTTTTACAAGAATAATGGTTTTTGTGTGAAAAATAAAGAACCTGATGGGGTTTTATGATTTAATTCATTCATTTGTTTCCAGGTACCCTCCATGGGGCCAAAATTGCATCTTTGATACCATGCACAAATAGCTGAACAGTATTAGCTGAAGAAGATGCAAGGAAAGGAGAAGATGGGAGGATGCATCCAAGGCATTCTCCTTTCACCACTACCAGTACTGGACTTTGATGGAGGACCTCCACACTTAATACCATAGTCCTTTGTCCCCTTCCACCATGAATTGAGGAGTTCTCTAGAAAAGGGCGTATGTGCCCATATGCCCTTTTTCCATATCCCTGTCCACGTGCTGCTTAAGGTGACTTGTCATCAGATAGGGTGGTCAGCAAGTAGTTAAGATGCGTATTCTACAAAGGAGATGCAGATTTTCCTATGCTCTCACTATATAGCAGGCTAACTGCCTGGCAATTTCAATATGGCTGCCTCCATGAATATTACATTAGCACTTGCATGATGAATGATTTTGATGGAATTATTTCATCCTTTTAAACTGAAAGTGAAAATGAGGAAGAAACCTGACATGAGGAAAGGGAAAGAAAGAGGCCCAGTCATTCAAGCCTCTGGAAGAATGTGAGAAGTTAGAGATATCCATGAAATAGTTGCAGATTTAGATGATGAATACATTAATAATGGATCCCTGCTGAGTAATTGGCAAATGAAACATGTCCTGAATATTCACATTTTCCTAGCTATTCTTCAAGAAAGAGTTTATTTGAAACCTGCAGATGCATTAATTGATTAATTATTACTTTTAACAGGAAAGAAGTGGTGAAAGATCTGTTTGGAAAAAGTTTCAGCAGTGCGGATATGGAAAAAAGGTGTATGTGCATAAGTGCTTTCTGCCTGCATCCCAGCAATGTGAGATAAAGAAATTCATTAAAACCCCAAGTTCATTTGGAAAAATGTATGAGATTCCATTTTACTGATAATTAAGTTTGGACCAGCTTCAGATTAGTAACAGAAGTTTTTATAGTCGAATTACATCTTTTGCACATATGCCCTTTTTCTAGAGAACTCCTCAATTGACTTTCAGAGGCATCCCACAAGTACAAGTCTACTCACTTTCACACTGCACACTGATGAACACTAACTAACAGGTAATGAACCCCTCTTTTCTCAGAAAATACCTGGTACACAATTCAAAATTCCCTGTTGTATGACTTCCAAGAAAAGGGAGGCTTTTCTTACCTATCCACTTATCATGATGAGTTGCCTCCAATGTCATTCCCACCTCAAATGTACTTTGACTGGGCTACTATCACCATTTTTCCAATATTCCCTCAATGGTTAAGGCCCAAGAATGCTATTTTTTCTATCATTACTAAGAAGGATGGCTTGATCAAAGTCAATGAGTGCTAAGTTGAATCAAAGCTTTCTAGAAATGACAAAGACTCATACACATATGCAGGGTTGTCATAAAAGAAGGGTAAACTTTAAATTGCAATATCTGGAGAGTGCTTGAAAGGAACCACAGTTCTAAAAATTCAAAAATTTTCCTTAATTTCAATGCAACCCTGTATATACATTGAGTACAAAAAAATACTAACCCTCTAGGGTGCCCATATTAGCAAAGCCCCATTTGTTTTTATTAAAACTTGGCACATGTGACTTGGAATAGGGTCTTCTAGGCCCAAAATAATCATATCACCCTGTTATATTTTGCAAAAAATAATCTTCATAAAACAAATTCAGAAAATACCTGCATGGGGGAGGAGCTCCTTAGGGAGATTGAGGAGCAGAGGGGTAAGGGGAGAGCATGTTAGGTGATGAGGTGAGAAAAAAGCTGACAATAAACAAGCCACTTCACCCCATACCTGACAATGTTTAACCCCTTAAATGGACTCGCCGCATATGTGCGGTCTGGCACCTGCCTTCTCTCAATGGAATCACCGCACATATGCGTTCAAAAGTTCCCAGTTAAGGGGTTAAACCAATGCACTTTTATTTTCACTGGAGCACATGCTCCACCTCCTATATTTCATAGAACAGTCACAAACACCACAACATCAAAGGGAACCATATGGCAGATTGCAGTGAAACACTGTACTCCTGCAGAGAGATTAATTTCCTCAACCCATTCACATCTAATGACATACTAGTACCTCATGTTAAAACCAGTCAATTTCACCACTGATATACTAGTACATCATAGGAAAATGATGGGTTACTACCTTTCCATCAACTCTGATGAAAAGTTTCTTTTAAATACCTTTACCTTTAATGTCCACCATGTTCTAGTGCCCCCCAAACAACAGATAATGAAGATCCCATATAAGAGGCTGTACATTAGAAAAAAAGCAAAATAAATCAAGATGGTTGAAAATACCTGGTTAAAATAAAAATATCCAATTTGAATTTCTTTAAAAATGATTTTTTTATATTTAAACAAATCATAAGTTTAGCAAACCCTAATAACCATAAATTGGGCTTGAGGCATAGTTGAAGAGGGAGATGATAAGATGCAAGAACAGTTGCTGTAATTGGAACTCCATGAAAAGCTTCAAAGGCTTTCCCAACATTTTGTGGGTTGGAGAACATTGTTTTAAGTCCTTAACTAAGCTTGGAAAACACAGGTATGGACTTCGTGAAAAAAAAAGTTTAAAAATGCATGTCAACACCATCGTCATCAAGTCAGAATTACAAAAGTGTACCTCTTTTTGCCAGAATTACAAACTCTACAATTTCCTAATCCTGCTCAAAAGGAACTGTAGCTTATCTTCATGAAGATGAGAAAAAGTTCGAACAGTAAACAATCTAAGACTGAGAAACAAGCAACTACAGCTTGTGTAAACAGAAATATCCATCTGTGATCCAACATAATGATGAAAAAAGAAATTAATTTCTTGCATATTTTATTTCCATGTGCATATCAACAGATTCAAAATCAAAACAACTCCATTGAAAAAATATATATTAATTATGCAGGACAAAATGGGTGCACAAAAATATCCATAAATGTCTTCAGAGTGTTTCACAGAAAGTGTTATGTAAGTGCTGATGTGAAACTCAAGGTCATTACACCTGAAAGAAAGGAGCTTTCTTTCAGGTGTAATGACCTTGAGTAAGACTTACTTACAGCCAGCTCATTTTTGACCGCTCACTGACAGCAATGTTGTGCTTTTCTGTGACTATCTCATATTTCACTGATCTTATACTTCTTGATCAGAGGATCAGAAGAGAACTCTGAAATATATATTTATTCCAAGTAATCTGATCACTACATTTAAATCATACTTGAAGTTGGATTTCAGTCAGAATGCACATGAACATGTAGCACTTTCTATGAAACAGTGAATACAATGGATGTGGATGATACCTAAACCAAGCCCCGCTGAACTCCATAACAAATATGTCTAAAATAAGACAGTGGATGTTAAAACAAGAAAAGGCTGTAGGAGCAAACATGAAGCAGTAAATGCCACCAGAAATTAGAACAACTAGCTTTGTTCATGTCTTTTTTATGCCCCCTGGTTGACAGGCATTAACTCCACAGAAAACAAAGCAAGGACTTTAATCATTTCAATCAGAATCTTCAGACAGATCAATATCATCATCTGTTGTGTAATCAGATATTGCTGAACCTTCATTCTCTTCCTCATCTTCTTCTTCACTCAAGTCCCATTGAGGATGTTCAGTGGGAATCTCCACTGCTTCCTTGACATCCAGCTTTATACTATGAAACATGTCACAATCAAGGTAGGAATCAGAACGTAAAACCAAGTTGTAATTATAGATTCCTGGCTTTGAAGGAGCAGAGAATTTAAGTGGAATCTCCTCCTGGTCCATCAGAGTTGTCACATGATATGGAGATGTTATCAATGAACGATTCTTCCTATCACTGATATACAGCCACCAGAACTCTTGCTTCTCTTCTGGAAAGAATGGACAGTGAACTGGATGAGAAATGCGAGTTTTTCCCTCCAGCAACTTCATCTTCTGTTTCTTTGCAATTCGATTTTGAAACTTTTCCCATTCAGCTTCTTCATCTTCATCATCCACCTCTGCAGTTGATCCCTGTGTTCCTCTGGTGTCAGTCCCATGCTGATCATCATCATCATCAGAACCAGAGTCTGTGTCATGAGAACCAGAGCTTTCTTCCTCTGATTCCTCTTTCTTATGCTCTTGCAGTGAACTGGAATGATCACCAGTGCCTACAGGTTGCAATGATGAAGTATTCCCTTTTCCTGCAGCCTTGGGGGGATTTTTCTTTTTGCTTTGTGGCTGTTGTTGGCCTGCCTTTTTTGACCCTTTCTTTGCATTCTTGCCTTTTTTCTTTCCTCCTCCTTTCACCCATGCTGGTTTCTTGGACTTCTCAATATCAGATTGGGTTTCATCTTCCTTCCCATTATCCTTAGTTGCTATTGCTGTGCCAGCAGAGTGAGATTGCTCATTGCTGTCAGATTCTGTAATGAGATCTTCCATGCTGCGCCTGGTCAGTTTCACAGTCACAGTCACAATAGCTGAGGCTGTGATCTTTCCTGTTTCCTCATCATCTAACACTTCTGAACGAACATCCATTTCAATGAGTGGCATTTGAGAAATCACAGCCATAACATTGGAATACTCTTCTGGAGACAGAGATCGAAGAATGCTCCGTCGCTCAGCAGGTGGAAGCTGAGCAAATTGCTTTATGGTTTTGATAACCTTCTTGCGAGTGACAAAATGTTTGAAGTCATCAGAGATATGAGGCAATTGGAGCAATGGGCTCTTGTTATTCCAAAGGCCTTGGACAATCATTGGACTGAGTTTCATCACATTCTCAATGGTTTCCAAGCTGGGCAGTCGGGACATAGGTAGTCTGCCAGCATGGGCAAGCATCATCAGCTGTGACACACACACCACCATCTCCTGAATGAGATCAGGGCACTTCTTCACAATATATGCCCTGTCAATATCCAAAGTTTTTTGAGGCAGAGAAAGACGTGAAAGATGAGCATGTAATAGTGCTCTTGCTTTCACAGAATAGCCGAAGCACAGAGGTCTCTCCTTATTCTTCTCTCCCAAGTTTGTGAACTGCTTTATTAGACCAGGAACTTCTTCATTATCAGATGGACGCGGCTTGATGTCTTTGTTATGATTAGGTTCAAACTCCATGGAAGCAGCTAGCACCATCAGCACTCTGTGCAAGTTCATGCTGGGGGTCTTGTGGAAGAAGTAATAATAAAGTTGTGTAGTGTCCAAGAGTACTGATTCACTGGAGTACTGGATTGAGCGATACCACCAAGTGCCCACAATGATGGGAAGACCAAACATGAAAACCAATGTGTACAAGCCAAGAACCCATATGGAATTCTCCTTTTCCACAATCCATGAAGGGAGAGCAATCCCAAAAGTCATAGCTCCTGGCCCATCTGGATTGCCATACAATTCCCAATTGCGTTTTGCAGTCTCATCAGTTAGGGCCTCATATGCCTTAGTCAACTTCATAAATATTTTTTCATCACCTGTTTCTTTGTCTGGATGAAACTTCAATGACTGCTTGTGATATGCACGCTTGATCTCCCGATTTGACGCACCTAGATCAACTCCAAGTATCTCATAGGGATCAAAGTTAGCATACTCATAGTCAAACTGGCTGACTTTGTAGGCAAGAAATGCCAAGAAAGCCCATCCAGATATAAGAAGAAGTTTCTGCATGCGATCTTTAGTCTTCTTCCAAGGATCTTTCCTCTTTAGACGAGACTTCTTCACTTGACAATTTTCACAGGAGCAAGACTTTTTAAAGCGTTCTGGTTCTTCATCTCGTGAACTTGTTGGCCATAAATAATAAGTTGCAGGGAGAAGACAAAGGCCCAAAAAGGACAGCAGAAAATACAGGAATGTGGAACCCTTTTCATCATACTCAAACTTCTGACCTGCCATATTTTAGTGCTTGTAACTGTTCCACCAAACTGTACAAAAAATCTGTAAGGAAAAATGAAAGCAAAATGAAATTTGGTATTCAGCAAGAAACCAGCATCAAGATTAGAAAGACACAAAGATTTTATATTTATAAATCATTCAAATGAGAGTAAGAATTGTGACACTATGGCATATAGTGGCATAAGCAGGAAATTGCCAAGAGTTGAGGCCAGGTAGATACCCCAACCTTATGTCCAGCTCCACTACCTGGAATTTACCTTTTCGAAGAAATTGTGGTCTGGCATCTTGGGTCTGTGGATGGACATCAGACTTTCCACAAAAGGGGAAAGCTAAAATTGGAATTCCCAAGGAAGATTGAAATATGCCTGTCAGTGTCATGGACTGAGAAGCATAAGGGGTAGGTCCTAACCCCCTATGCCCCACCCTTCCCTATGCCATTGATGGAACACATGAATCACAAGTGTCTGACTGTGACAAGTAGCAAAACTAGATGTGCATTGGG
Source organism: Darwinula stevensoni (assembly GCA_905338385.1). Taxonomy (NCBI): domain Eukaryota; kingdom Metazoa; phylum Arthropoda; class Ostracoda; order Podocopida; family Darwinulidae; genus Darwinula; species Darwinula stevensoni. The sequence continues at coordinate 14,151 of CAJPEV010001176.1, forward strand.
AGCTGCATAGTTGACAGATGAAGATGGTGTTCACCATAGAGGCAAACCATGAAGAAACAGAGTAATTTAAAAGAATAATGAGTATGGTTAAATTTTCAAACTGAAAATCCTTGTTGGAAACAGTTATAATTTCCAGCTGAACCTCAGTTGGAAATTCAGACCCATTCCAACTGGGAAACAGCTGGAAAGTAAAGTCAGATCCAGATTGCTCCTAATTGCAATACACTGGTGGAATGAGAATGTTTTTTTTTTGTTATTCTTGTTGGAGGTTCATTTACTGAAGCAGCTGAATTTCACCTGTTAATTCAGCTGCATTTCAACTGGAGGGTCCTCTGTATAAAATTCTGATGTTAAATTTCCAGCTGTAAAACAACCTTAATCTACCATTTTTTAGCTCTTTGCCAACTGGAAATGGTCAGAATATACAGCTTCTGTCCACCTGAAAAATTCCAGTCAGGATTTCAAACTGGGCCCTACCCTCTCTAGGTAGCGTAAATGAATCGCTGATGAAAAAAGTGTGGGAGGAGGGGGAGGCATGGGAACTCTGGGACATTGTTATCATGCATCTTTTCCTTTGTATTAATGTTTTTTTTGTTGTTGTAAAGTGGGGGCACATGCCATGCCATGCCATGCCGTGCTGTGCCTTGCCTTCATTGAGCAATTCCTTCATCTGATAATTTCAGAAAGAAATACAGTTTGTGTTCCCATCTATCTTCTGAGTTGTCAGTCAAAATAAGGAAGACACTCCTTCATGAGTAAGCCAAGTTTTGTCTTGAAATAGCATTACTGATGAAAATACTTGTGAAGGTTCAAGTCTATAATGTTGAAACTTTCACCTTCATTAACAGGGTGAAAATGTTGAACACCATGAAACATGGGTTCTTGGAGTGATTTACTATGGTCTATGAACAATTGAAAATGAGTTGATTGCAAGTTCAGTATGGTGACTTGCATATGAATGATCATACAGTATTTGATGGATTATGGACCCTTTTTGGATATAGACATGTTTTGGGTAATCTCACCGTACATAGGTATGACATAGCATATATGGACAGTATATGGTGCATATGTATGAGCCAAAATATGAAAATGTATGGGGTCATATATTTCCATTCTTATATGATTTTATGTGACTTGTGTCAAACCCCATACATGTTTCACATATGTATGCCCTTGCCATATATGATCATATACTCATTGTTTCAATAGCAATATATGATCAGATATATTTTCCCATATATCATATATGCCCATTTCTTATAAAATCATGCATGATTTTACTGTATCAGGCAGCAGGGTCAGGCAGGGCAGCATTATTATCTTTTATTATCCCTATTATCTTTCTTGAATTATATATCTTTATTACCTCTGTCTTAAAGTGCACTTGAGATACTGGCATTAATGGATGCAAATGTCAATATCTTAGATAATAAGAGCCTCCCCCAGGTGAAAATGCATACCCCCAAGTGTCAGTTGTGTGAAGTGCATTCCCCTTCTAAGTAAGCGTGTACTACCCCGACACAATATGAAAATCTCTTTCAATGTCAATTGGCTGCTCCCTGGCAGTTGTGTCTTGCCTTGCCTTGCATGGATGCCACATAGGTGTTATTCCTTTGTCTTGTGTACACCAACACACTGCTTGAGGTGATGTTAGTCAGCTGTGGGTGCTGTACGTATGCATACAACAACCTAAGACCATCACTTTAGATGTGAGTGCTGTTCTCCCAGACTCCCACATGGAATGCACTTCCTGACGTCATGGCAAGCAGGTACATGTAGATTTGCTGCATCTTTGCTCTCCGGAGGGCTTCCTTTGAGGAAGTTTCCTGACCAGAACAGTGCTCAGTTCCGCTGCACTGAATGGCAGAAGTATCACCCCAAAGGTGAGAAAATAAAAGTGGCCATATTCAGATCACAGACTGCTGTTCTTTGGCGATTTCAAACTATGAAAATCCCGCTTCTGACACTGCATGACCACTCTTAAGCTTATATAGGCAGGTGTCACGCATCACCCTCCTGATCTCGGATGAGATGAAGGTGACAGTACGGGGGAAGTGATAGGGGTGAGGGGAATGTCACCCTGTACACAAACTGGTAAACACCTTCCAGCTCAGGGACTGGTTCCCTTGTGGGAACAGATTTTCCTTAGTTGCAAGAGTTCAACAGCTACCTACGGAGTTAGGTATTTTGTACGCATGAAAATGTGATTGGGAAGTACTGGTGAAAAGTGAAACTTGTGCATCCTGACAAAGGACTAGACATTTGGTATACCGAAGTTGAAGTTCACATACATCTGAGGCATACCGATGCCTGACTGGAAGGGAAAAGGTGATCGCAGGGGCAATCATATATCTTCTACATGTGGGCGACAAGGGCTACTGGGCATTCATCCTGCTCGCTGTTATGTCAGGCAGCGCATTCCTCATTGAACGTGGGAGTGGAGGTTCTGTCCCCATCGGGAAATAGTGTGCACATAATAAAGTTAAGGTTTATGTGCACTGATCTCAGGATTTGACAGTGTGCACAAGATGAAGGAATACCCACATGGGCTGCATCATTCACCTTTTATTTTTATTTATGCCACAATTTCCAGTAGTACCCATGGCCTTGCAGTAGTGGAGAATGTGTATAGTTAGTATTTATATTGGTGATATGCATGGATGATATCCCTTGTAAAGGTGCTAAAAAACATCACCTGTGCACTGAACACTGAACATTGAACGTTGAAAATCCCTATACGACTATAATTTGCTACAGCTAGGGCTGGGATCATAATGTATTCTGGACATTTACTACTTGTTTCATGAGGAACAATGAAAGCAAAAAAGCCTACTCTTCAAGTGTTTTGAAAAAAAGTTGATTGGAATACTGCCAAGGCTGGTTACTATTATTCCATTAATTGAAGCTTTCATCCAGTACTTCTTTCAGCACTCTCATGTAAAAATTAAAGCAGGTAGGTTGATTTCCAAAGCTAATTGAAGATTGCACTGGTTTTTAGAAACGTTCATTCCTTCAAATATGTTATTCCAATAACCTTATTCATTCATTTGATGTTCTTTGTAATGTGACTTACAGGTAAGAAAAATAAGAATCACACTGTGGAATTCCATTAAGCAGTATAGGAAGAAGTGGAGTTGAATATAAAATATATAAAATATACTCATCTTGCCTTCTGTCTCTGGGTCTTTGCATATAATTGGCAGCTGATGATGGCTTCAATCATACCACAAATCAGGTGGCAATTATGAAATTTATTGAATTTTTTAATGAGTAAATAAACTTTTTCCATGTTCCTGAAATTATGATAGCTACTTAATGGGGGTTTTGGTTAGTTGAAATTCAAGGATACCTGAAAAGGGAAATATTCACAGTGGGGAAAGAGGAGACTGAAAATTAGGACTATGGCTGGTGGAATTAAATGGAAACATATTCATTTTAATGGACCTTGATAATTTATTTTTATTTAAATTTTTTTTTTTGTTGCTTTGTATTCCTTGAGTTTTTTATTTTATTTTATAACCTTTGTAGTCTTTTTGTTGGTGCTCGAGGGAGTACAGAGGAGGGCCACAAGAATGTTTAAGGAGGTCAGGGGACTATCATACGAGAAGCGTTTAGAAGTGTTGGGACTGTATTCGCTCGAACGAAGGTTAAGGAGGGGTGATCTCATCCAGGCTTTCAAGATAATTAAAGGAATAGATAACGTCGAGTGTGGTAGATTTTTCCGGTTTGCTGGCAGCAAGAGAATGAGAGGTAACCAACTTAAGTTGAGCAAACCGCAGGTGCTGCTCAGGTTGAGACAGGAATTCTTTACTTGCAGAGTGGTGAACGCGTAGAATGCATAAGATGACGAAGCAGCCTGGAATTTAATCGACTTCTAACACACTGTAAATGCTCAATAAATAAATCATACATGTCAACTTTATCAAACATGAACTCTAACTCAGACTGTCGGTGCTTTCCTGAAGAGACTGATGAGAAAAAGTAAGCAACTAGGATAGTCAAAAAAACAAAAACAAAAAAAGTAAAAAAATATTTAGCTTTAAGAGGGTTAGGCCTGCCCTAAAATTAAGAAACGCTCGACCTCGACACGTGATATCGAAATGGGTGAAATCGCCTCTTGATATCACTATCTCGAATCTATGACCATCATAAGGAAAATTATTGAGCCTATAGTAATATAATGAAAGACCTTCGGACCCATCATAAATCACTGAGACCATATTTGATAAGGGAGTTTCTATATCCAGGGAAGGATACACTTATCTCATCAGAAGTAACTTCATGAATCTCTACAGCTTCACATCCCTATCCTACTAGTCACACGTCAGCACGTGTCGAAGAGTAAGACGCGCACCCATACCCCTCGGGGAATGTGGAGCACTGGAGTTCACCAGTGATGTGATTAATGAATGTCGACTAAATCTGAAACATAGGGCTGACAATATGAAATTCGTATATTTTTGTCAATTTTGGCGGAAGTATAATTTTTTTAATTTGTGCTGGGTATATCTTCTTGAGTCTTTGGGACAACGACAAGGAGCCCGGAGGAAAAATAAGAATGAAAATGATGGAGAGATAGGGGAACCGTAACTGAGACTCGGCGATGCTGCGATCACGTGCAGCGCATGCTTCTCAGACATTTGATGGTGGACTTTAGAGCGTTTACCCATCAGCTTGCAATATCATTGGACGTCGCACGCCCATTAACGTGAAATTACAATATCACTTCATGACCTCATTGAAGCCAGAATTGAACAACTTGGTGAATGACACAAGGAAATTTGTTGAGGTAGTTCTATCTCAAAATCAGCCCTGTCCGAGTAGAGGAAGCTGGGGGTTTACCTATTATGGCTAGAGCTAATATACCATCAGAGCTAATGAACCACCATGCCTGGTTTATATTTGGTTCAGAAGGTGAAGGCCTACCACGTGTCTGAAGGAAGCTCATTTCGTATCTGATATGCACTTATTATTTTAAGTATTTGTTGAGTCTATTGGGAAATGCTAATAGCTTTTTTTTTTCTTTACATGAGATATTTTCAGCCTATGAAAGCAAGCCTTCTTGTTGGTATTTCACATAGGTGAAAAGCAGAAAAATTATCATAATCTCATTTGCATTCAATTATACCAAAAACTGGCATTGCTCAGCCTATTCCTAGAGGTAAGCAGGTTATAAGGCCATTACAGTACATATACCTTTGAGCCAACATAGCTGCTATGAAAATAGTCCCTCCTGCTGTTGTCTTCAACCTAAATGCTAAACTCATGTTGGAAATAATTGCTATAGCACATAGAAAGTGTAGCAAAGAAAAATCGATAAAATATTTTAAAAAGCTGCAATCATATGCAAGCTCATGGCACCTGTATGCAAAGTCTTTAGGCCATAGAGCCTCTCTTGGAAATTGAGTTGAAAACGTGTTTGCATAAAGAGCCCATCCCAATGTTCTGTCCTCACTGGACATGTGCTTCTCCATTCTAGACCTTTGAAGGAATAGGAAAAGGTGCTTTCTTCCAACTACCAAACAGTTAGCATGATTTTATCCCTACTAGGTCATGGGATCAGTAGGCTTTTGACTATATATTTAATATCCATGTCATATTTGTGACATGCAAGTATCACTAGAAGTTTTTGTCTGTCTTGTGAAGTCCTCTTCCTGGCTGGGAATTTTTCTTCTTATACTAACTAGCAATTAGTGAAAACCATTTTGTAAAATTTGAGAGTTCTTTGCTTTGGACCAACTGGATATACTTTTGTTCATGGTTATTGCATGGATTACATTGAAAATTTATTTTTTATGTAATCATCAAATGAGGACCTTTTAGGAGTGAGACCCTTATAAGAAGTACTTATGGGAACATTCACATTCATCTTGGGGTTGAGTAAGCAGCAATGAACTCGATCTTGCATAATATCCTTGGTCTTGGAAAGAAAAGTGTTATCTAACATAAGATCACCTTGCAGGCCATAAAGGGATAGTTTACTGACTTAAAAATAAGTCAGCTTCCAGTTCATTTGCATAAAAATCCACAGTGATCAAATACTGGATTCTCTGCTTTTTCTGCAGAGAAGAAGGGGTTCATGCCTCTTTGGAATCCAGTGGTGAAATTGTTGAATCCTATCTTGTGTGGTATCATTATTATGCAAACTATGTCAACTTAATCTATCCCACTTGAAAATTCCATATATGACAGGGTGTATGATTCTATATGGTCATGTATGATCGTATATTTGTCATATACCACCATACATGTATTCATATATTAACAATTGTATGGTTTATAATATGTTTTACGTGCATTGCAATATTAAGTGTGATGGGCAAATGACATCATGTCTGATATGTGATGAATATCCATAGACCATCAGACTTGTCTTATATGAATACATATATGCTGGTATATGGCAAATATATGATCATACATGACCATTAGAGTCATACACCCTGTCATACATGGAATTTTCATGTGGGTAGCAGCTAGAAAGTTAAGTCAGATCCAGATTGTTCCTAATTGCAATACACTGGTGGAATGAGAATGTTTTTGTTGGTTATTCTTGCTGGAGGTCCATTTACTGAAGCAGCTGAATTTCACCTGTTAATTCAGCTGTATTCCAACAGGAGGGTCCTTTACATAAAATTCTAATAGTAAAATTCCAGCTGTAAAACAACCTTAATCTACCATTTTTCAGCTCTTTGCCAACTGGAAATGGTCAGAATATACAGCTTCTGTCCACCTGAAAAATTCCAGTCAGGATTTCAAACTGGGCCCTACCCTCTCTAGGTAGCGTAAATGAATCGCTGATGAAAAAAGTGTGGGAGGAGGGGGAGGCATGGGAACTCTGGAACATTGTTATTGTGCATCTTTTCCTTTGCATTAATGTTTTTTTTTGTTGTTGTAAAGTTGGGGCACATGAAAATGAAGAAGACACTCCTACATGAGTAAGCCAAGTTTTGTCTTGAAATAGCATTACTGATGAAAATACTTGTGAAGGTTCAAGTCTATAATGTTGAAACTTTCACCTTCATTAACACGTTGACGACCAGCCTATTTTTGCTTGTCCGCCGTGTGGGACCACGCGCATTTTTTTATTAAAAAATGCGTCCTGCCATCAGGACGCATGGTCCCAGAAAACATTTTTTTTTGCCGAGTTTTTTTTTAAATGTTGAATTTTTTGGAATTTTTATCAGTAATTATGAAATCATAATCTTCTGGAACGTTCTCAACAGTTCCAGAGGGTATTCATTGAAAAAAAATCTGCATCCTGGCATCAGGACGCATTGTCACCGTGTTAACAGGGTGAAATGTTGAACACCATGAAACATGGGTTCTTGGAGTAATTGACTATGGTCTATGAACAATTGAAAATGAGTTGATTGCAAGTTCAATATAGTGACTTGCATATGAATGATCATACAGTATTTGATGGATTGTGGTCCCTTTTTGGATACAGGCATGTTTCAGATAATCTCACCATACATAGATATGACATAGCATACAAGGACAGTATATGGTACATTTGTATGAGCCAAAATATGAAAATGCATGGGGTCATATATTTCCATTCTTATATGATTTTATGTGACTTGTGTCAGACCCCATATGTGTTTCACATATGTTCATATATGAGTTGCACTATATGGTCATATATCTTCCCAATATGTGTTGGACTGGTTAAATATATGGCCATTTCATACATGGTCTTATATGAGATTTTCATGTGGGATGTCATTCCATTTCTTGTGGAATGATTATATAGGCATAGCTTACCCTTAGGTGTCTATATCCCAATATTGTACCTGTTGTGTTGCTACTTTTATAATGACACTGGGAGTATGCATCTCTGTGTCTCATGTTGAAAGAAAGAAAAGGCCATAGTGTCCAAAAAAAAATGTTTTCCTTATTTTGTTCTCATATCTGATGCCTTTGGTTTTCAGAACAGAATCCCTGAATTTGTGTATCATCCTATTTTTCTTGCAGAATGACAAAATTTTGTCTCATTGGCATCACTAATGAGGTTGAGCCACCACATTGAAAGGTAGAAGATGGGAACAAGAGCTGCTACATGTAAGTTTAGTACCCCTGTATTTGATAAGGGTACAACTCTCTTTTTTCTTTTCATGTTGCTTTCATTGTTTGGATTATATAACCTAATTTATGAGCCTGGGCCTTTCTTTATTTTTACCAGTTGCTGCAAAGATCAAGAACCTCCAGGATTATTATGGAAGGGTGATGAATAATGTTCAACCGCTTCCATCAGGAGTGGACATCAGTAATACCATTAAGTACTTCTCTCAAGTTCTTCTTGGTGAGTTTTTCATGACTCAAGTTAAACTGTTTAACCCTTTATTTCTCAGACAGAAATCTCCCAGCAGTGGTTACTTTTTTATTATTAGTTATTATTAATGTTTTGTATATTGAACTTCACTGGTCCTTTTTGAGTTAATTTTTGAATTTAGAGTTTCAAGTCTATATTTAACTCAAACTTGAAAAATAGCATGACATACATGTATATCATGCCCATCTAGGGAGCATTTCACCATGGTGGATATATACAGGGTGTCCATAAAGTGATTACCTATGGGCAACTTCTTTAATTCTGAATCTGGGGGAACCAACTTTTTTGTTTTTGTAGGCTGTTTATCATTAGACATTGGAATGGTGTCACATTTTTTGTTTCTATCATACATTCAATTGTCACTGAGAATTCATTTACCAAACCCTTGTTTCAATATTACAAATTCAGTCAAGTGGAATGTTGCATTCCAAATTGTCAGCTGGGGCAAATGGCCTTCACGATTGCCACATTTTGATCCCTTTTGATTTTTTTTTCTCTGGAGCTCCATAAAAGGCATTCTTTACAAGGACAAGCCCATAGACCAAAATAACTGGAAAAAGAAAATTTCTAGTACCATGTGCCAGAAGAGTGATGGAATTCTCATGGATGAAGCTAATGATCCTATTGCCAAGGCTCAGAAATGTCTGGAAGTCAGTGGTCGACACATTGAGCCAATTTGTCGATAAATTCCTCATTTTTATGATTTTGTATTCCCAAAATGATCCATTATTCAATCAAGACCATGATAACTGCAAGGAGTCGCTGTGATAGGGTCAAACAGCAAAATTTTCCTCAAATTGTTGTCTGAATTTCTTCACCAATTGAATGATTTAAAAAATTCTGAAACACCAGATGTGGAAAATTAATTCTCAGCTGTGCCAAAGTGGAAGGAGAAAACATCTTACACTATTCCAAGGTCATTACATTGTCAGTCTACAAAATTTTAAAAAGTGCCAGCTTCAGAGTCTATAATAAAAAGATGCCCATGTGTAGTCACTTGATGGACACCCTGTACATCATACAAGAGGTGTCTGAAAAGTTTCTACAAGCATCAAATAAAAATTAAGCCATTGTTTTCATCACTGCCAAACTCGGTACACAGAAGCATTATGCCTACTTAGCCTGCAAAATCATTGCTGTTAGAATTTATGTACTTCTGACATCTGGAGGGTAACAATTGTATACCCATCTGTAGAAGCCTGTATTTTGCTGTAGCTACCATTCAAAACAATGTAAGTTAGCACTAATTTTCAGTAAACTGTTGCCAGCCACCCATCATGTAACCCAGACATACCCCACTCCAACTGTCATCAGTTTGGTCAGTTGGAGGACCAACTTCATGGAATGCATTTCATTAGTGGTGACAACCTTCAAAATTCTGTAAGATCATGGCTACAACAGGAAACAGGCTTCTGCAGAAGGGGTATGCAATTGTTACCCTCCGTATGGCAGAAGTGCATTGATTTGAACAATGATTAATTTGTGGGCTCAGGAAGGTGTCATGGTCTTGTGTACCGATTTTGGTAGCGATGAAAACAATGGTTTAGTTTTTATTTGAAGCTTGCATAAACTTTTTGGACACCCCTTGTCACTACTTAAGGGGGTAAGTGTCATGTGATACTGCAAGCATTACCTTCTGACTTCTGCAGGTGTTTTACGAGATGTACCACAATCTCCTCTGGAACTGTTAAGACATGGAGGATCCAATGAGAGTCGCCTGGCCTTGTTTCCTAACCTTGATTATATTGGTCTCTTTGAAGCGCTCATACAGACTGCCCAGATTGTCCCCCTTGTCCCATCAGCCTCCCAGTGTAAGATGTTACAATGCTTTGAACATGAATATTCTCTATAGTTACTTGTGGGAAAACATGGTTATATGTGTGCCCATGCAATTTTTTTTTTTTCAGGTCTTGGGGAATCTGTCCTGAGTACTGTCTCATCACTTCTTTCATTTTTGGAACACGAAACTATTGTGACAATTCCAACATCTGTGGTTTCTTTCCTTGAATTTTTTCCCTTGTCACTTCACAAAGATGTCGTCATCACATTATGCTATCATATCCTCCCTTTTGTCATGGGTATGCTCTTGTTTGACTTTTCTTAAAATTCCATTTTAGATGTTGTTCTTTATGAACATATGTGGATTTCACCTATTTTCTTCTTTTCAGTGGATCATGAGACTCCAGGGTCAAACCCAAGAGATATTTCCCCTGGGATCCTCCTCCTGCTTTTTCAATACACTGAGAATGTCTCTTTTCATTGTCAAGTTGTAGACACACTCATGAGTTTAAAGTGTGATCTGTTTAATGATTTATTGTCTGTCATTGCACATGGAACACCGCAAACAAGGATTCCTGCTGCAAATCTTCTTTTTCATTATTGGCCTTCTCTAAACCTGAATATCTATGATAGAAGGGCTGGTCACTCAAAGTTCTCTGGTGAGGCTTTGTGTCTTTTATTTCATGGGCCTTGGTTGGAATGACTCATGTATGAGATTTTTTCTGTTTAGGGTATGATCTCGTCCTCTGTCAACATGTGAATTGCCCCAAAGGCCGAGCTGCAGAGGCAGTCCAAATGTGCCAAGATCATAGTATCTCAATCTTCCTTGGAGGAGATTCACCACCACCTTTGTTTGTCTGCCCAGATTGTGCTGAGTTTGTTCACTCAGAATGGCCCTCTGTTCTGCTTGAGGATCTTCTTTTTCCTCTCCAGCAAGTTTCACTTACATGTGAAAATAAGGTGTGCCTCCATTTCAGACATATACTGCCCTCCAAAAGTCTTGCAACACTTTTTTGTGATAAAATTTTCAGCCCCTATAGCATTATCTGCAAAAATTGTTATATCCTCAGATAGCTTAATCTGTTACCTTTGCAAAGTGCCCACTCTTGTCATGATTTGTACCATTGAGTCTCAAAAATTTGCCTCAGAATCTGTCTTGTTTGGTTTTTCAATTTCCAGCAAAAGAGTGGGGATGGGATCTTCTTTCTGCCATTATTCCTGGCTTAAATTTCAAACCAGATTGCTTTCTGGACAAATTTTAGGGAAATGGTAGCCCAAATCCTGATATTAGTGGGTGCTCTGTGCAGTTTAGAGATTAAGTTACCTGATGAAATATATTTTTTCTCTCTTGACATCATAGGTACTGAGATTTGGTATCATGAAAACAGTGACAAGAGTTTTGGAGGACTATTACAGGAGTGATTTCCTTAAGGTGCATGGAGAAAACATGCTTCTCACATGGCTAAAAGATGAGAAACAGGCTTGCCAACAATGGGTATGGGGACAGAATATAACTGTTCCACTCTGAAAAACCTAATAAGACAGATTCTGAGGCAAATTTTTCAGAATCAATGGCACAAATCATGACATGAGTGGGCACTTTGCAAAGGTAACAGATTAAACTGTCAGAATATAAAAAATATATATAAATTTTTGTAGATGATACTATAGTTGCTGAGAATTTAGACCACAAGAAGTGTTGTAAGACTTTAGGAGAGCAGTATATTTCATGCTTCTCTCCTTCATAGATCTTATTGTTTGTTTTTTCAGAACTGCAGATCTCAGCAGAAGGCTGCAGTCTCCACATGCTTCTCCATGGAATGTGCAAGTTATAATGGAAACCATCCCATGAGGTACTGCCAGCAGTGCCATAACATCCGGCACAATGAGAGACGTGGATACAATCATGCATTCTCCATGAATGTTTCCTCAGCTTGGAGTCTTCCCACGTGTACACAACCGTACTGCTTTGAAGCAATTATTAGGTGAGCCATTAAATGTAATATTCCAAGTACATTTAAAACCCTTGGTGAGTACTTACCTGTGAGGCATACCCTCCACTCACTCCTGGCAGCTATATTTGCTGAAATTATAGATGAAAACTTTAATAGATTTTCAGATGTCAATGAAGTGTTGAAATGATGACTGCCTCAATGAATCCTCTTGACTATTTATGGGACAATTTCCAAGGATTATTCAATCCATGAGACTATGGAAGCAGTTGGCCTCCTATCTTTGTAGAGCCCCCAGTGTTTACCTCAGGTGCTGCATTATTTTCAGGCTCTGAAGTAGTGTGAAGTTCACTCTCCATTTTGTTTATCATCCCAATCTATTGGTTCCTTTACAGTAATTTTCTGTCAGGTGGGCAATCAGAACCAGATAGCATGTATTCATAATATATGAACTGGCTTTGCTGTTCTGACTGTGACATCCCATCATTTTGTTGGATCCAATGGCTGGTGGGACAGCATTGCCTTCTAAACAAGATGAGTATCACCACTGTCTCTCTTTCTGCCCAAGTAACTAGTAATTTTCAACATTTGTTCTGCCCTTTTCTTCATCTCATATTCAAATGTGCATACTCTTTGTCTCTTCCCCTTCCATTGAGTAGCTGTCAACTCTATATCAAACTTGAATGAATTGGTGCTATCATCAGCCTGATTGAAGACATATCTGAAGACCTACTCTTTGTTTAAGTAAGGTAAACCATGCATGCATTTTTTAAATTTTATGACTGGTAGCAATTACTTTCTTCAGGTACTTATATTATGTGAGTGACCCTGATGGGTACTTGCCAGTGAGTATTCACCAACTGCACAGTCTTAACATTGATTAGAAGAGAAAATCAGGAATCATGCTCAGGAAATTTATCTTGCTGCATTCTTCTTAGCTTGTTGAAGGAAGCCCAGTTGCCAATTGAGCCCAAAAATCAAGACACCCATGACAGACATGTTCGATTCTCTCATTTTGACATATTTGAGCAACCTGATCCTGCAGAAGTTGAAGAGAGAAGATTGATTTCTCGCTTTGGCATTTATCTTCTGGTGGGCTTATGCAAGCCACAACCTGATACTCCTATAGTGAGTTGATGCAGTGTCTTGGGATGAGCATGTGACCTTGGTGAGTATATAGTTTTTATGTCCTTGTTTTTCAGGATGTACTGGGGAGACTTCTTAGCATGCTTTTCCAGTGGTTTCATGCTACAGCTTGCCTTCCTGATGGTAAGATTAAAGTCAAGTCATGCTTTACTTTTTTATTGTGCATATATTAAAATTCTTCATGGTTTAGCATTAACAAGGAATTAAAAAAATGGTACCAATTTATGATGCAGACAAGACAACCAACACCCTGGAACAGTTGAAGAGTGATTATGTTCAAGAATGGCTTCAAAGTGTCATGAATCTTCATCCAAATGTTGTGAAGGAGTGTCTTCTCCCTTTGCCTGTGGAATATGCTCGTGTTGGTGGTAATTGGTAAGCTTCTTTCCTTTCTCCTGATGTGCTTCAGTTTTCAGTGAACCACTAGAGTGCTTAGACATATCACTGGTTTCATCTTGTCATTGGCAGGGAAAGTCAGATAACCAGGGCTGAGCATGTGAAACAAGGCTTATCTCGTCTGCTTTGCCTAGTTCCTTATGAACTCATTTCTTTGGACCTCTGGACAGAAATCATGCCTTTCTGGATGGAAGCCATCAATACAGATATTCCTGAAGCAGAATACCAAGACATTCGTGTGGTGCTGACGTAAGTGGTCACATATGGAAGTATAGGGGCATCCTGTAGGAGATAGGAAACCTGTTTTGAATGCACTTCTGCAAGTCTACTGGTTACGTCATACTGTAATTACACAATACCATTTATATTCCATCTTTCATAGTGCTAAATGAGAATCTTGTAGGTTTACAAATATGGAAGAATTTTGTGTAGTGCTTCCACTCCTTGAGGACTGATAGTTAACTTGTTCCAGGGTAATCAAGGTATGTTATGATAACTTTAGGACAATTTAATGTAGGCCTAGGTGGATTGTTCTGTAAATTGCAGGACTCTGGAGTAAAGAATCCAAGTTTTTCTTGGCATGTCAATCATTTTGGAGTTGAAGAGTGAACTTGTGAACAGGGCTTTAAAACAACATGTTTCAATGTCAAGTGTGGTAGGAATTGAGGGCCTTCTAAGTTGCTGCCTAAGTGCACCAACCATCAATTTCAGCTTATTCTCAGCCATATGTCAAGAAAGTTTCAAGGTATGGACATGAACATGGTTGCTTCACTGCAATGGAAAATCCCAAGCATTGGTAGCAACAGTCAGATTCCATGCACTTATTGAGTTGGTTTACTGAAATCAATAAGACCTCTGCCAAAATTTAAATAAGGGTCTGTCCATGGTGTCAGACATGACATCCGGAGTAATAGGTTCAGTATACAAAATGTATTTAACTATATTATGGATGACGAATCATCATATAAAGGCTGCAACAATTTGCTTTGGGTAGTGACAGAAAACTCCATAATCTGAAGTCTTGCACTCTCTCCATTGTTAGAGGTGTACCTATGTGCAAAGAAAAGTGTCATGTGACATTTTGTGAACTCTCAAATTAGTCACTTGCTCTAATGTGCACATATCTGTCATCGAGCAGATCCTAATAATTTAGTTTCATGTTCATTCTATCGATTGAATGAAAGCCTGGAATTAGTGTAAGTCACCCTAAGATTACAACATTTGAAACAGAAAGTAAGCCCTTTTTGTAATGGTGTCAGATGTGACATGCTCTGAAAGTGTGTTTTGAAATGAGAAGTCTGTACATATCTTGTTTTTTTATTTTCAAGATATCGTTCAAATGTGAACAATTGACATCTACTCTTCACAACTGAACTGATTTGAAATGATCAGTATGCATGGAAAACCCATGTTGGCATCTGTTCCAGTAGTCCAATTCAGTCTCTCCAGTCTCTCTTTTCATCGCATTTTTGAGTATCATGAGAATGGTATGAATAATATATCAATCATGACTAATTCTTTCATTTTTCAATGTAATATTTTCTTTTATTCATTTTTTCTGGGAAAGAGGTGATGAACTTCTGTAGTGAAAGTAATACTAGGTTGTAACAAAAGTTTTTGTGCAATAAATACAAAATTTATTTCAACATCATTTGTTTATATGCATATTTGGTATCATTTTGAAGCGCGTTTTATGCTGCGTATAAATATATGTTGCCTTTTTTTTTTAAATCGCTAAATTTATCAAAATTACAGCGTTCAGAATGTGTGGCAAGAAAATCATGCTTCGCAGACTGTTGCGTTGTTTGTATGCACAAAAACTTTCATTATAACCTAGTATTAGCATATTTAGGAAAATTTCCAGCTAAAATCCTAGGACCACCTGACATGGATAGACCCATAAATAGATTTGACTACTGTCAAAATTTAAATGAAAACTCAGGCTTTAAAATATTTTCTGCTGAACTTGAAATGATTGTGGCAGAATATAACTATCCAGGAAATCCATATTAGAGGGTTTCTTAGTAAGTTCTCATAATAAACCACTTCCTGTTGCCCCAGAAACATGAAATGCTTCAGGGATATGGATGTACAGGGTGACCCATTTCAAAAGTTTATTGATGAATGGCCATGTACAACACAAACCAATGGATGGAATAAGCTGAAACTTAGCATGTATACTGCTGGCAGCATGGGCTACTCAAATCTGTGGAAAAAAGGTGGCAACAGATTTACCACCAGCACACAATTTGCATGTTGTATGATCCATGAATGGTATAAATGGTCTGTGTGACAGTAGAATGTTAAAAGTCAGCATGTCAGTGCCTGCTACAAGAATCCAACCAATGCAGAAATTTTATGAAAATGGAAGGAATGCAGAAGCAGCCTTGAGGTTGCACCATCAAAGCCATAACAAGCACCAAGATCCATGCTCATGAACAGTGTCAGGAGAATTTGTAAAGACTGGATCTGTAGCCAATATGCCAACAAGAATCCCACCCAACTCTTTGCATTAAGTGAGCCCCACATTCTTTATGCTTTCTGCTCATATTCTTAGTAGCCCATACTGCCAGTAGTTTATGTGCCAAGTTTTTGCTTTTTCCATCCATTGGTTTGTGTTGTACATAACTATTCATCAGTAACCTTTTGAAATGGGTCACCCTGTACTTACAAATATCTTAAATATAACATTTAACCTTTCCCACACATTCCAAGGAATTTGATATCAGATGATTGGCAAACATGGAAAGGATTGTAGTGAAGCTGTTTGATGGCCAGTGACTTTGACATTTGACATCTAGAGACACACTTAAGCCATTAGGTTGATGAGCATCCCATAATGTTGGCTTGAGGTTTTACCAAATTAGGGTATATTTCAAATTTTAACCCATTTTTTGGTATGTTAACCCCATTTTTGTGTTTACTAGAATTTTTTTTTTTCAACTATCTGGTGGCTTTTGCATTGGAGGTCAACCAGTTTTTGACCAGTAATGCATGGTTGTGATTGTCATGTAGATGCTGTTGGTTTTGCACAACTGCTAGTTCTTTGGAATTCAGAAGCAAAACTAGAAATAGATTGCAGCTATAATGTGGCGAATATATAGTACCTTCTAGGTTAACAGTAGTTTGGGTTTTTCATGATTATTAAGATCTTATTAAGAACATATTTGCAAGTAAATTTTTGTCATTACTTGATCATAAGAGCCTGCATATGCAGTACCCCCCATACCCCCATAGCTATCAGTATTAAAAGATTTTTCAGACATTTGACCTAGATATCCAAGCATTCTGTCATGAAAACCAACAGTCTATTATTGACTGAGAAAGTTAAGCTGAAGTTCTCTGAGTTTCTACCCCTTTTCAAGCTATTCAGCATTAAGTGCTGGGATTCTTACAAATAACCCTGATTTTACCAAAATGCTCAAGTGCTGGCATTCTCTTTGGGGTAATATCTTGGTTAGTATTGAAAATGAAGATGCTGACAACCTTTGTCCATAGATTTGGCAGTGCTGCTATTGACATGGGCCTGGTTGATTGGATTTGTCCATAGACCAGAACTAAGGATATGAAAGAGTCCTTTTGTATTGTACACTGAATCAAAGAAGATAAAGAGGACTTCTCAATTATTATTAATCATTTTTATCACTTCTTGAAATTCTAAGCAATGGACCATACCTAGAAAGGGCCATAGGGTAATCTGGGGGAATAGGGCCTTACAAAATGAAACCTGGTCTTAATGGCCCATTGAGGTCAAATTTGACTATTACAATGTTTCAAAAATATTGATTGATATCTCCTTTAAAAAATCCCAGCAAGGCAAATGCAAAAAAACATGGATATTACACCTTTGGATCCTTTCCAAGTTGATCCCAATATTGCCCCTTTGTTGGGAGAATATGGCCACTCCTCAAAAAACTACTCAAAGTTTTTGCAGCATGTGTGAAATATGCTGGAACATGCTGAGTACCTTGAAACATAATAAAGGAGACTCAACAGTTGCAAAAAGAAACACATTAAATCCATTCAGGACAAGCAAAGAAGTTGATATCATTACCTGACTCAAGGACCTGTTGAGGAAAGCAGGATTGCAATGCTTTTGGCCTTGAGTAGCACTTCATGTGATTGGGAGACAGTATCTGGAGACTGTGGGTGTAAGTGGAGTGATCAACCATAAATCAAAGTGAACATTTGCTATGAGTGTGAAATAAGAGGTCTTACATTGCAGGAAAAACATTGTGCAGTGTTTGCATGCATGCATTTATAGTGCCAAAAAAATCTCAGAATGCCCTTTTACCTTTTTGTATAAGGGATATTTACTTGTATTCAAATTTCATGCCATGAAAATTTCTGGAGTCTGTCAAGTGGATATCCAGGAGGCGGTTCCCCAGCTAACACAAAATCCTACATATATCCGCAGTACGTCTACCAGATGTACAGATATGCTGTGGACATAGGTCAGATGTCTTGTGTTACCTGGGGCATGAGCATATCCTCATGCATTGCCTCCTCATGAACTACATATTTCATCCAGATGTCCAGTACATCTATCTATATATCCAGAGTAAATGCATTGGATGATCTTTTGCTGCCTGAGGTCCCTCATGAAAGGAAGCTAATACTACCAGTAGGTCAGTGCAATGCTACCATGAAATCAAGGATGTGTCCATATTGCCCCAAATCAAGATGGCCATATTCCACCATATTGGCTTGCATGACAAAATTGACAACACTATCTGCAAACCACAAGGCTAGCACTTTCCACAAACATTCTGGAGGGACCATAGAACTTTGAACAAGTGGTTTTTGTATCCATGCTGCTATTAAGAAATACAGGGTGTCCCATAAGTCACTATACCATTTCAAACTGCAACAACCAGGTCACTTTTCTTAGCATTGATGGAATGAACATTCTTTAGAATTTTTTTCACAATAATGGCTTGGAATCAGACTCAAACAGAACTTGCTTCAAAAGCATGTCAGGAAGGTGTATGTCTTTTGGGCGATTTATGGTACACCTTGTTGAATCCTCTTTTGCAAAAATTCCAAAACGGCATGCTTTCATTCCTTATTCCAGACAGACCTAAAGAACAGAAAAAAAAAATTAATTTTATCTCATTAATTGTTTAATTTATCATTTAATTTGCTTTCGCAGACATGAGAAAAGGCTTCACAATTGGCACTTGAGCAACGAAGGAATGTTGCTACCTAGAAGGAGGTCTTTGAGAGTCCCATCAGAGTCCAAAGGGAGTTTCAGCAATATTTTGGTCGTGAGCCACATGCCAAATGTATTGACATAAGCAGAGGGCATTTTAAAGCACTTTCAAACTTCAGAAATACCTCCATTTTTGACAAAGACAATTCCAAATGACATGTTATCTTTCAGTTAATGTTACTTCTTTTTTGTCCCAACTGCTTGGTAGATGTGAATTTTTGAAGTGGTATAGTGACTTATGGGACACCCTGTTCCTCAAGGCTCATATTAGTTTCAGGGTCATGAATTAAAGAATCACATGCATATGACTTTCAAAACATCAATACATCCCAAATTCTTGTGAGAACTGGATTAACGAACACGTCTAAACATTTTGACAATTGCATGTATTCTTCAATATAACTATTTTTTAAGTTTTCCCAAACTAGTTATTCATTTTGTTAGGGGATTCATTGTGAAGGTTCATATTACCCCAATGGCCATATTCCCCCAAGTTGAAGAAACTGAGGGGGAGTGCTCAGTTTTTCTTTGCAATAATATATTTCTTTGCAATAATATATTGCTTTGCATTGTCTCTGAAAGCTCTTTTAGGTGTTAACTCCAACTTTCAATGAATGAACAGTATTCTTCAGAGGCTTTTACTTGTGTTTCTTTTCTTTTCAGCATGTGGAAGGAAATCATCCTCTCAATGTGACTTGCATGCATGGTATGTTTGTGGTTTGTAATGTTCATTTTTGTTACTGTTAAGTTTGATAGCCATTAGGTGCATAGCCAGAAATTCTTTTCTTTTAGCATCCGCCCTACCAGTGGAGCACCTAGCATCGTTGGATACAGTTTACCGTCATGTCCAGAACGTTATTATTATTATCATTGTACTTTCACGGCGAATGCCGGTATAGGAGGTATGAAAGGGGATGAGCCACATCCCGGTCCTCATACTAGCCTTAGTTCTGTAGGACCCGGCAGAGGATGTTGGCCGTGCCCAAGATTGCCGTACACTGGAGGATGTTGAGTGATAGTTGACATTCCAGCTTCTTAACGTGTCCCTTGAGGTCTTTCAGGACAACACCGGTTGTGCCGATGATCAGAACGATGGTGGTCTTCATTCCGCACAACCGTTCCACTTCTACTTTCAATTCAGAGTATTTCTCCAGCTTCTCCCTGGACTTCACTTGGAGGTTATTATCAGCTGGGATGCTCACATCTACGAAGAGGGCGGTCTTCTTCACCTTCCTATAGATCGTGAGATCCGGTCTGTTACAGACAATGGTGCGGTCTGTAATTATGGGCATGTCCCAGAGTACCTTGATGGAGGAATTCTCCACTACAGACTGTGGCTGGTGTTCGTACCATTTCTATGGGACGTCCAAGCCGGCTTGCTTGCAGACACAACAGTGCCCGTATTTGCACACCTAGTTGTATCTGTACAAGTACTCCCTCGGGGTGAGTTCGGGGCAGGCATTTAGGAGGTGGTGAACCGTTTCGGATGAGCCGTGACAATATTGGCAGCGGCCTTCCACATCCAGCTTCAGAATGTGCTTCTCGTAGTTGCAAGTTCTAATGCACTGGTCCTGAATGGCTAGGATGGTGCTCACTGTCTCGGCTTTCAGCAGTCCCTTCTTCAGCCAGTTATAGCTAAAGTCCGAGTCGATCGATGGTTTATCGATGATTTTGGGATGCTGACCGTGAAGCAGTTCTCCTTCCACCGAGCCTCTCTCTGTCGTTGATCTGCCATCTTCATATCCGTCGAGTCGCAGTCGTCACTGAGGTGGAGTGCATTTCGAAAGCGAGTGGCATCTCCCTGGATGGAATGTGATTTCTTCAGGGCATCGCGCTCTCTCAGGATGGAGATGAGTCGTCCCTGTTTCCTTTCGATGTATCTGGCGACTTCACCATCGTCCGCTAGTAGAGGGATTCGAGTTCGACCAGTCCCCTTCCTCCCTTGCATCTTGGGAGGTAGAGTCGTTCGACGGCAGCCTTCGGATGGTGAGCGTGATGCATGGTCAGGAGTTATCTGGTCGCTCGATCGAGGGCCTGGAGTTC
The DNA here is from genome assembly GCA_905338385.1 of Darwinula stevensoni. Classification (NCBI taxonomy): domain Eukaryota; kingdom Metazoa; phylum Arthropoda; class Ostracoda; order Podocopida; family Darwinulidae; genus Darwinula; species Darwinula stevensoni. The sequence continues at coordinate 35,017 of CAJPEV010001176.1, forward strand.
CGTGGGTGACTAATCGATAACTCCGAAGCTGTAGCTGAGGGCAGAGATCTTATTTCTGCCGGACAGCTCGGTCTTTAGTACGAGGCGGACTCTGCGTTTGTATTCGCTCGTCAGCCTCTGCTTCGTACGCTTGGTGGCCACGGAAGAGTTCCCTTCCACACCGAGATATTTATAGGTGTCAGGGGCCGTAAGTTCTCGGAATTGCTCATCATTGGTGGTGGTGATATCTCCCATAGGGGCAGTGGCGTAGCGAGGGGGGGCTGGGGGGAGCTTCAGCCCCCCAAGTTTGGTTCAAGCCCCCCCAACTCTGGTCGAAATGCGTCCGCCCCAACCTGACAAGGCGAAGTTAGCCCCCCCAACGTTCCGCTTAGCCCCCAATTAGCCCCCCCAACTTTCCGCTTAGCCGGAAACCTGGCGAAAACCTGGCTACGCCACTGCATAGGGGTGAGGATTTCGCGGTGGACTGAGAGCTTCGCGCACTTGTCGAGTCCGAATTTCATGCAGATGTCTTTGGAGAAGATGCTGACGACGTCGAGCTGTTCCTCGTTTTGTTGCTCGTGCGACGTTTTTCGAGCTGTTGCTCGTTCGATGCGTATAGTTTCAGGTCGTCCATGTAGATAAGGTGGTTCATGTGATGGTCTGCATTCTATCCCTTACCTACGTAGTAACCAGTCAGTTCGAGCCAGCTCGGTACTGAGAGGGTTGATAGCCAGACAGAAGAGGAGAGGAGACAACGTGTCTCCCTGGAAGGTCCCATGTCTAATGGAAATCTCGCGGGTTGTCAGGGTGGAGTCTTGTCCCTTGAGGAACATGACCGTTTTCCAGCGTGGCATGGTCTGTCGAAGGAAGTCGACCACCATAGGGCTGATGTTGTACATCCCGAGGCATTCGATGATCCATGAATGGGGCACCGAGTCGAACGCCTTCTGGTAGTCAATCCATGCCATAGAGAGGTTCTTCTTCCCAATTCTGGCATCATCCATGATCATACGATTCAGTAAGAGCTGTTCCTTGCAGCCGTACGATCTTTTTCGACACCCCTTTTGCTCCTCCGACATGATGTTGTGGTCAGAGATGTGTCGTTCGATTTGTGCTGCTAGGATGGAAGACAGCACTTTGTAGATGGTTGGGAGGCAGGTGATCGGCCTGTAATTCCGAGGTATCTCGGTTTCGGCCTTTTTCAGCAGGAGGTAGGTGACTCCTGTGGTGAGCCAATCCGGCATCTCCGAGGGGTTCCTCACTACTCTCTGCATTGCTCTGACGAGTTGTTCAGGAAGCGATGTTAATTGCTCTAGCCAGAAGTTCGGAAGACGGTAGTGTCCCGTGCTCTTCCAATTTGCTGTTTGTTTGAGTGCCTTCTTCAGATCAGATGGTGTAATCTGGAGGTCACTCATTTCGGGAGTATCTATTAGCTCCTTCTGGCGTCGAAGCCAAGTGGCATCGATGTTGTGGTTCATCGGACATATAATGATGTTTTACCAGAATTCTTCCAGTTCCGCCTCGCCAGGGATTTTCTTCACTTTTATGGGTTTTGCTCCCAATTCCCAGTAGAATAGCTTCTGATTGTTTGTGAAGCGCTCATTGTGCCGGAAGTAATTGACCCTTTTTGTGTACTGCCTTATCCTCAGGGCCCAAGCTTGGATCTTTATCTTCATGTTTTCTATGGCAGTCGGGAAATCGGAATCGGAGGTGATCTTGTATTTGGGGCGCAGACGTTTGTAGGTCAACTTAACTTTCTGGGTTGTGTTTCCCTTCTTGATCTCTTGGAAGGTGCTGAGGTCTCGCCTTGCTGCATCGATCCGATTGTGGAAACGCCTCTTCCAAGGTGGAATCGAGGAAGGGCGCTTCTCAGGTATCGGGGTTGCCTTTTCTGGTCGTTGCCATTTCTGGTGAAAGGTAATGGCAGCTGCGAAGGCACGGTGGTTCAGCTCAGTCAGATCGCAGTCTGCAAGATCGTAAGAACTGATGATCTTGTTGATTTCCTCGATGTCTTTGGAAATGGCGCGGCTGAGCTTTAGTGGTCTTAGTCGGGGTCGATCAGACATCTGTATGTATCGCATACTTCTAGATGATTGAGGAAGGTGGTTCTCAGTCCTTCTGATAACACATCTGACTCTGAAGGTGGCTCAAGAGTCCTTGGTGGAACCGAAGTTCCTTCAACTGAAGTTTCTTCAGATATTTTCCCATCTTTTTTGGGTACACTTGAATTTGATGTGGTAGGCCGGAGGGGGTGTTCAAGACTTTCTGTTTGGTGTCCAGTTCTGAGAGCAAGTTATTTCTCTCGATCACACGTCGCTGGTCGGCTATTCGGTGACATTCAGCTCTGGATGAGTTACATTCCAGAGATCGAGCATTTTCTTTCGGTACGCTCCTGGCACATCGAACTGTGCGTGGTAGTAGGCCCGCATGACATCAGTGTTCATGGACTTCGTCCATTTCATACGTTTCTTTGGGGAGGGGGGGGGGGCATATTTCCTGTACTAGGGGAGGATCGCATATCAATCCCGGCCCCTGGGACGGGGATAGTGACTTCACCAGTACCCCTTACTCTCAATTCTGCCTTTTGATGAACAGGGGTGTGAGAGTCTCCGGACGCTAATTTTTCACTGACTGCACCGGTAGACCTACAGCCAATGCGGCCCTTTTTATCCTGGGCGACAGCCGAGCCAGTCGCTTTCTGAGTTGTGGCATCATGCAAGCATGAGGTTGAGGATCTGGCAGGAGAGGCACAGGGCCACAGCTGTCTTTCACACAGGGTGTACATGGTGATCCTCTGATCCATAGGGCACCACGGTCGTTGGACTTGGGGGAGTCTTATCTACCCTTATCAGTGAAGTGCCCAGCACCGTTGGCTACAGTTTTTTCAGCATCATGTCCAGGACGTTATTATTATTATTATTTCCCTGATTTTAATAAGAAATTATTGAAACTTGAAAATTCTATTATGCATGTTGCCTGCTTGGACTGTAATATTAGAATTTACATGAGTTATTGCCTCCAATTCCACTGTATAATCTGTGACTGATTTTACTTGATATACTGTGTAGGGACACATTTTTGCACATCCAATATTGCATATCTTAAATGTTGACTTTTCAAGTTAAGTTAAAGTGTTTAATTTTGTCATCTTGATCACCTTGTATTTAATGCAGCAGCAAATACTGGGTGTCCCAAAAAGTGTGGCAATATTTAAAAAATTAATATCTCTCTAACTTATGCCTCAAATAAAATTATTACAACAGTAAAATGAAGTACAACTCAAATATTTAAAAACCTGTTATTGCAATTCCAAATGGGGACTATTCGTGGCTCTGAAGATGTCCCAATGATGTTCGAGCTCTTGCCACAACTTATGCAGTGTGTCATGAGTAACTGTCTGGATAGCTGCAACAATTTTGTTCTTCAAATCTTGGAGATAGTCAACTTTTCTTGAGTAAGTGATGTTCTTGACATAGCCCCACAAGAAAAAATCCAAGAGGGATGAGTTCAGGCACAATAAAAGTCTAATATTCCAAGATGTTGCACCTCCTCATATTAGCAAACTTATGCATAAAAAAAAATCCAGATCTGTGGATTGGACAAAGTGGGTCCATTCCATGACTACCAAGATCACCTGAACTAACCCTTGAGGACTTTTTCTTGTGGGCTATGCCAGAGACATTGCTTACTTGAGAAAAGTGGACAATCGATGAAGATCTAAAGAACAGAATTGTCCTAGCTATCCAGACAGTTATGCCTGACACTTTGCATAAGACATGGCGAGAGCTCGTACATCACTTAGACATATATAGAATCACAAATGGTGCCCATGTGCAATTGCAATAACAGGTTGGAAAATGTTTAAGTTGCACTTAATTTTACCGTTTTAACCATTTAATTTGAGGCATAACTTGGAGAGATATTGTTTTTTTCTATGTTTCCATAACATGGGGACACCCTGTATTTGTGCCAATTTAATTGCACAATTCTTTGTGCCTCACAAAATTTGCAAAAGTAAAATGAGTGTGAAACTTTTTCACTGCTTAATATGTTATATCAATGCATTAGCTACAGTAAGTCATGCATGTTTCTTGATTATTGACAAATGCTTTTATAGGTACCTTTGCATGTTCATTATCAAGGTATTTTTTATTTATTCGAAGGAGAGGAGGAAAAATGTTATGGATTTCATTTTTAATCCATGTGAACAGTGCTTTTATTGCTTATTGTGGAGGGAATGATTTTGTGTTGCTGTATATTGCTGCCACCCAAAGGAAGGAAGCTAAAGGATGAGAATGAGGGTTTTTATTCCTATTTGTTCAAACTTGCTCTGAAAATTTAGTAGTACTTGGATTCCCATAGAAAGTATGCTTCTACTCTTTCTTGGAGCTGCTCCACTAGAGGATTTACCTTTGGCAGAGAGATTGAGAGACACATAAGAAAAAAGTCAGACCAGTGTTTATATAAATATGATAAAAAATTATGGAAGAGGAAGTTATTGCACAAAATCTTGGAGAGTGGTTGAACATGGGTTGAAGTGGTTGAAGTGATTAGGTTCAAAATGACCTACTGCCTTATTGAGTGGCCAGACCTTATTACAACTATTATAACTCTTAAGTGGACTCCAAATTTTGCTGTCCTTGGGAATTGTATTGCAGTTTGAGGGAGATTTGGTGTAGAAGTGCAGATATTGTTCAGAAGGACCCAGTCCTTGCTGATGATTGATCAGAAAGGAAAGGGTCAAAGCACAAGTGACTCCCAGTGCAATCTGCACTGGGATTGCACTGGGGGCCAAGCACTTGTGATAGGAATGGAGTTCAGGGTTGGACAAGACTCGGAGAAAATGTTAAGATGGGATGGGAACATTAAAAGTGGCAGGCATGAACAGGATAGATGACATTGTTGTGCCCTACTTGATGGCAGCTATCAACTTTTCAAGTGGAACCAAGGGACTTGATTGTCCCTTGATTCCATTCGGGAAGGGAAGATGACTCACAATCTTCTGTTCAGCCTTTGCTGGCCATAAAAATAACTTCAACAACTTAGGCCCAAATGCTGAAACCTCCATTAGTTAATGGTTCTTCAAGAATACATGGACTCCTTGAGGGGGAAAGGGGAGCTCTTTAGCTTAAAGGCCCATTTATTTCCCCTAAATGAGGTTTGTGCACTTGGAGCCTTAGTCTTCTAATGCTGATTTGGGTATTTTACAGCCATATACAGAGATGCCACTCAAACATTGATGGGAATCCTTTGGTTTGATCATGTGCAGGAAACTTCTGGATTTGGAAATGAACCCTCTTGGTTTTGATGCAGAGGAGATGTATCATTTTCTTCTTCTTCGATTTACCAGAACTCCAGCTCCAGTTCAGGACCAGGCACTCTCCTGGATTCAGGTAGGACTTCATCAATGATGATAGGACAAAAAATGATACTGAAGATGGGAGAAAGACTTTGTTTAATTCTTTTACTTCAGATCCTGTCCAAGTTGGATCTTGGGATCCCAATCCATTTTCTGCTGAAGATATTCCATAATGGAGTGAAGGCATTAGGACCTGAATCCACTCAGGAAGTGTCCTGTTGGTCTATTTTTCCTCTTTGCCATACCTCTCCATATTGCCCAGCTCATTAGTTTTTTTTTTCTCCTCGAATTTAGTGAGGCTGATACAACAACAAGGAAGTGCACCATTGACTCCAGTGACTCTGCCTGGTTCATCAGGGCCTCAGTTGGGCCACCTAGATGAAAATGAAATCTGGCTCGGCTGTTTCTTGAAAATGCTTGATGTATTGTTGAAACAAGTGAGCTGACACATCTTCATTTTGGTGATATTATAGCCAACTCACATGTGATCCTCTTACTTCATTTTTAAATTTGTTTTTTCCCCAGATGGAAATTTTGGAAGTGAAGCATCATCAGGGGTTGGACACATTTCCTGGGCCCCAAGTTCTCTCTTTATTGCATCTCATGCATCAAGTGAGATTTTATTGAATAATTTTTTCAATGGAGAAAAGAAGAGTTGTTGAGTGTTATCCCCTTTCATTTACATAAGATTCCATGGCCTGGAGACCACACCTGCACTGAGCAGGCAGAGAGAGAAGAACGTCGCCATCATCGGCTTGCACGAAAGGGTCCAGAGGATGAAGTTGAAGACATGACACCTCAAGTGATGGATTGCACCCTGTGCTTTCTGACTGATATCTGGTATCAGCTGGCCAGAGACTTACTTTTATATCTCATCCCACAACCCATACCTGAACAAAATGAGGTTAGTTTCTTTCACTTGTTGGCATGAAAATGGATGAGTTTAACTTGGAATGCCTGTAATGAACAAGACTTCTCGTTTTCCAGTTGTTGGATGATGAGCTGGTCCATTCAACAACAGAAGCTTTAAAGCCCCTTTCAAGTGAAGGTGGTGGAGAGGCAGTTCAAAAGTCAAGCGAGATGAAGCCATCTGATGTGGTCATTACTCTTGGAGAACCTTCTACATATTATTCAGGGATTGCAACTGTTCCACTTTTGCCGCACATTCAAACTGCCACAGTGGAGACAGTCCAGGAAGATATTGCCCCAATGATCCCCCAGGAGCGGGCTGTCACTGCAACTGCAAGAGCCATCACCATCACTGATGATGATGTTGGTCAGTACTCACCATGAAAATTTATGCTTCTCATATTTAACCGTTTGAACACTGTGCAGCCACTTCAGTGGCCACAAGATGATATACTAAAATATTGCATTGGAGAGCATGGTGTCCAAAGGATTAAGGATTGGGTGATTCTTCTTAGCAACGGCCAAAGTGGAAGTCGCATCTGCAATTGTGGTGAATGAGAATGATGAACCAGTGCCTGTTGGGAGTGAAGAGAGTGATCATCAGTCTCGGGAACAGTTTTGGATCACATCTGTTGGAAAATTCAAATTCTCCCTCACTGAACTCCCTTGTCAGCTACAACTCATATACCATATGCTGATTGTAAGTCATTTCTAGAAATGGATGAATGTTTTTCATTGCATCTTTCCATTCATTGCTGACTATTTTCATGCTTATCCTGTTTCTGTGGCAGCATTTACCAGATCACCATGATGCTGATGTGGTCTATCACCTGCTCATGTCCCTCAAGCATCTCATCATTCATGCTGATAGCCTTGGTATGGCTGCCAAAGAGCATCGAGGTTTCCTCATTTGGACCCAGGAGAACCTTACTATTCATAAGTAGGTTCCATCCTCCCGTTGAATTTTAATTAGCCTCTGGTATTCATTTGTGATTTCTCTACCCCTTGGTTTTCCTTAGCATGTGGCAGTTGTGCCAGACTCGTTACTCCCATGTTGCTGAGGTTGCTGTGCAGGTTCTCCTTCATTGCCTAGCACTCCCAGGTGGAAGTGAAGTTTTCCATCAGATCCTTCAACATGAGTTCCACAGTGAGGATTGGCATGCACGATATGCTGCAGGTATCTCTGTTTTTCCTACTTTTCTCTGAGTCACTCTGTATTCCTAAAAGAAGGGATGAAAATGCAATGGTATTCATACCATTATGAGCAGGGATGACCCCTATCTGACAAGAATTCCTAGCCCATTCTATGTGGGTCATCCAAAAAGTCTTAAGTATTAGTTCATAGGTCACCTATTTCTCAATATATTCTTATGAAATTTTCAGGAAATGTTATAAGAATGATACCTACTCAACATACATGCTATTTAAAAAAAAACTGTCAAATAATTTTTGCATTAATGGCAGTAAATTTTATCAGATCAGCTTAATTTTTTAAACACTGCATGTAGTTAGAGGAATGAGGTTATGTGCCAAATTTTATTAAAATTGACACATTGTATAGTTCAAAATTTGCAAAAACCATCTTTCATCTATTCACATGCAGTTTATGAAATATTGGGCCGATTGTATAAATTTACTAACATTCCGAGAAAAAAAAAACAAATTGGCACGTTTTTTTTAGAGCTTGTATGGCACACTTTTTTACATGTCAAATTTAAAATGGCATAGAACATGATACAATGGGTCAATTTTCTTGAAATTTGGCACATACCTTCTTTCCTCTATCTACATACAGTGTTTAAAAAATTAAGTTGATCTGATAAATTTACAGTCATTAATAGCAAAAATTATTTGGCACAGTTTTTTTTTAACACCATATAGTTGTCACTGTGCTTGATGCTCTTCTTCCACTGTGGCACCAGACCACTGACAGGAGGATGTAGTCATTTTTCGCCAGGTCCATGAGTACCATTCCAGAGTGGCCCTTCACTATTTGTTGACAAAACCTGCTTGCAGCTATGAAACCTGGGCCTACTAGTTTGAGTCCAAATTGAAGAGACTGAGTGCAGAATGGCTAAGTCCAGGAATATCATGACCACAGAATATGAAAGTGGCAAAGGCCTTCTTGAAGGTGACACACATCATGTTCTTTGGCTGCATGGTGTCATCCATGGCCACACAGTACCCTCCAACAAATCTGTCAATGGAGACTACTACCTTGATGTCCTCTGCAATTTTATCCAACCAGCCATATGCAAGAAACACCCTCACTTGCTGCAGACAGGTGTCATTCTGTTGCAAGAAAATTTGACTTCTCATCAGAAGTGTGATGTCCTAGAGACCTTGGTTGACTAGGACTGGGTGGTGCTCACTCATCCAACTTACTCACCAGATCTATTGACTTGTGACTTCATCCTTCTCCCCAAAGTAAAAGAGGGCCTGCATGGATGATGGTTTGAGGATGCTGACACCATCAACAAGGCTTACAAAGTATTGCTACTGGACCTGGCCAAGGAAGAACTGCATCCTGGCATCAGTGGTCTGGCACCACAGTGAAAGAAGTGCATTGAGCTCAGTAGCAACTACTCTGAGTAGGCATTATTCCTACAAACATTTCATGAAAATTTCATGAGATTATGTTGAGAAAGAAATGACTTACAAGCCAATACATAAAACATTTCAGATGACCGACATTTGTTTGAGCCCAGTGTGAACCAATTGAAATTCATTATAGCAATAACAATGCATGTGCATGAAATCTTACGATGGCCTCACATTCCTTTGTCATTAGGAAGTAATTGCCTATAAATATATTGGACTTTTTGACCTTGGTAAAAATGATTGAGGGGAATCTGATAAAACTGAAATGGAAATTCAGAGCTAAATGAAGTGTTTTGTGAAAGTAGGGAAATGCCTCAAAGAAACTTGTGGTAAATAGTGTGGTGCTGTTTTTGGAGGAAATATTCCAGACCACTTGATGCTGGACAGGCACAAAACAGTTCTGAAAAGAGTGGTCATTAGGAAGGATCCATGGCCAGGTTGGCCTTTAATATACATGGAAGAAAGAGGAAATTTGTAAGAAATTCTTCAGAAAAGACAGAAAGTGAAATTCATGAGCTCTCTGACAACATGAATTCATTGTATGGTGGCATGCTGACAGTTTCATTCAGGTTCCACTCCTCAGTTGATTTTGATGATTGATATGACCCTGGATCACTCTGCTGTAGGTCTTATTTTCTGTGAATCATTTTCATCTCTCAAATGCCTTCAAGATTCCTGGAACATGGCACATTTGCCCATTTCCATGCCTAATATGAGGGCACTCCATATTTTTAAGGTGGTTAACTGCCAAGTGCATCACCTGTGATACATTTTGCATGTTGAGAATTCTGCTTGGAAGCCAACATGTTAAAAGAAATCATTTTTGGTTCATGGTTCATGTAAAGTTCCATCAGTGTAAATATGGAAGAATCTAAGTCAACAATGATTTCAAGCAAATTGATTGAATTTGCACTTCACTTTGCCTCTCATCCCATCCAGTACTGGCATACTATATATTACTGGAATATCAGAGATGAGGTGTTGCATGCTAAAAATGGGTAAAAATGATATATGATTTTAAATTGTATTTTGTTTCATCTTGAATTGTTTTTCATCCAGTGGAAAGTGTAGTAGTCCTGGGTTGGTTCATGGAAACATCTACTGTCCGTAGCAGTGGGAATATCCAATCTTCACTTGCTACTGCCTTTTGCTTCCTTGTGGCTTCACTCTCTGATCCATGTTATACTGTTGCCACAAGGACTAGTGTCTATCTTGACACTTTCACTGATGCTTCTCTTAAGGTAATCAATGCTTTCCCTGTGTTCCTCTTTGTCACAGATTAGTCACCATTGAAGTATCTTGCGGTACCTTTGTGTACTTTTCAGTTGTTATGTTGGTGCATGGAAGTGCAGTTTGACTTGGTGATCATGGATCGACCAATGGTGCTGCAAACCCTCTATCGTCTCTCAACAGCCCTCCCTCACCGGAACATTCTAACTTGGGACTTCTTCCTCAATCGTTTTGATGCTCTGTTTTTGGAGGCTCAGATTCAGCTTGAACGGGTTGGAGAAGTCCCCTTTCCTAGAGGTTTGAATCCTCTCTTGTAATAGTTCTAATACTTCAGATAACACCATCCAAACATTTTATCATTGTCCAGAAGAGAATACCAAAGTGCTTCCTTTCACTTGATAGACTTGAAGAACAATCAGATTGGAAGTAAAGTTCTGCAGAGGAAACTAAGTCGTGCTCAGGAGGCTTTGAATATTGCTTCAAGTGATTCAAGCAGTATTCGTACTTTGGCCTCCAGTTTGGGCACTAAATGGCCCTACAAACGTACTATGTCAGCACCCTGTGCAATGATGGATCGGTATGCTTCTTCTATTCAAGATCCCAAAGGTATGACATATAGACTTCTATCTGCCACATCTCAATGGGGGAGCAATATTGATATGAGAAATGATATGAGTTTTCCAATATAGATCGACCATATGGACGTCAAGCATCAGCCCCATTAATGTCAAAGCGCAAGGGGTCAAGGTTTTGGCCTGGTCAGTTCCTTGCTGGCATGGGACTACCCAACAACTTTACTGAAAGTTTGTACTCCTCTTTTGTTTGCACTGCAATTGACCCACTCTTCATTGAAGGCACTTATATGGGCATATCTCCTGCTTCCCTGTCAGGCAAGAATGAAGACATGACAGAAGCTCTGGTCTTACATCGAAGCTTGGAGCTGGATGAGACAGATCGAGAGACGCTTCATCTCCTCATATTTTTACTCATGCATTTTTTAGCCCATAAGGCTGAGGTAGGTTTACTGCACTTTTCCCCATTCTTTCTTGGCTGGAATTTCTCAAGAAAATGAGATTGTCAATAATTTTGCTTTCTTCTCTTGCTCTCATGCAATAGGGTCTACTGAGAGAGGGTAAAGAAATCCCAAAACATCAAGGGATGGTCATCCAGCATCTGACATACTTCCTTGGATACTTGCCTTCTGAACGTTCCTTCATCACATCTCCATTTCGCATTAGGTCTTGCCTTTTGCATCAGTGCTGAGGAAGCATCCTTCCTTTAAGAAAAATTGACTCTTTTTTTTTCAATTGTCCAGCTGTCTCTGTGTGTGTGTGTGTGTCATGTGAAGCTTCTGTTAATTTTTACAGGAATGCTATGCTGCATATTTTACAAAATTTTTACACAAAAGACTAATGTTGGGAACTTTACGTCTGTTTGGTATTTGAAGCTTTTCATCCAATGAGAAATTCTAACTGGGTAAAACCATTATATTCAGACAGTACCTATGTTCAGATCCTTTTGTGTGCATTTGACTAAACTAAGCATTTACATGGTCACCTGCAGAAATGATTCTTCCTACTAAGAGTTAGACATGTTACTACATGAAAGACATGCAGTGACCATGATGATTTTCATGATCCCAAAAGTTTGAGCCTAAGCAAATGTTATGTCAGTCAGAAGAAATGTAAAAAAAAAATGGGAAGACAACCTTACTTGAGAAATGCTTCACACAAGGTCTTCTTGATTTCTGTGGTCAGTTCTAACTCCATAGGAAACTAAAGGATAAAGTACTTCTACATGAAATGCACATGTTATGAGCAGATTACTGCCTCCCTTCTGATGGATCCCAACTTGACCCTTTCTGGTTAAGTATCATCAGTTTATGGTTCCACTCAAATGTTGGACATTGTCCAATACAAAAGTTTGGCATAATGTGTACAATCAACCCTCGATATAGTGCCACCCAATATACTGCCACTCTCACTTAGCACCAACTCTTTCCTGAGAACAAATCTTTCCCATAGGCTTATCATTGACGCTCCTCCGTTATAGTGCCACCCTCGCAAGCCACCATCCACCAATACCTTGCCTTGCACAAACGTGCCTAATTCAATGTAAGTCATATTTGATATAGTGCCAAGCAACATACTGTACCAGCTGCAATGATTATACCATGCACTGCTGTGATGGAAAAAATGACATGCTGTCAGCCTTTCCTTTTTGATCATTTGATAACAAGATTGTGAGGGATGACTTAGCTTTGGCACGGACGCCAGGTATTAGAGGGGGGCATAAAGGGTCTCTTAATCTGACCTAATCCTGTCTCTCCTTTTCTTTCTTTTGGAGAATGGAAATGCCTCTTTCAGTTCAAAGTTCTCCAGACAATTGTTCAAGTGTGTTCATTATCCAATAATGGGGAAAAGGACAGTTATAAGTGTAAGGAAAAAAGTGGAAGTGTGTCGCTACAAGGAGGCACATGCGGCCAAAAGTCAGCAAAACATTGTGAATCATTTTTCTAAGCTGTGTAGTTTTTGTTCTCCATTGGCAGCATGGATGAATTAAAGTGGATTTTTTTTGTTGCTAATTCTATTTTACATTTGAGTTATTTTGAAATTTTCTGTTTTGAAGCCATGCATTTCGATGTAGCACCACCCACGATACCCACCAAAATTGGCATAGACCAACAGTGGCAGTATGTTGAGAGTTGACTATATGATATATGGTATACAATATATGGGATGACTTTTTTTAAATGCTCTACTATTTTCTATGGGATAAACAAAGTTTCATACATGGAAAAAAAATTTACATTGGCTATGCAATCAACATTGGATGGTTACAAGGTGCTGCAATGCATGTCAACTTTTTTTCAGCACCCCTCCGTCATGCAATGCCCATTTAGAGGTGACTTAAAGGTGCTTAGAGATGGATCATTCCACCTCAAGTGAGGTAATGATCTGTGCTCAACTGTCTCAGAATTCGATTAAATTTGGCAAGCAGTCTGATTATTTTGAGAATAGCCTGCTGAAAAAACAAACATATATCTGTACTTCAAATAGAGGCCAAGAAAAGTGAGTTTTAATTTGATCATGAGAGCACAAAATGTCCCCAACCTCCCAACCTACAATTATTATAATGTTACCACCCTATTTTGATTGGCTATAACTTTTCAAGAGACAGTTGGATGCAGCTGATACTTGACAGAGAGGTTCGTGAGTGTAAGAGATATTTTCACACCTGCAAGATGGCACTGTATGCCTATAGAGGGAGCTGTTGCTGATCAGAGGGCCCCTATCTTTGTACTACACCACTATTTAGGCAGGAAAACAAAACCTGTAAGGATTATCTTTTGAACCTTAGAACCTCACATGAGCCTCTCTGCCAAAAAATATATGTTTTATCTGAGAGCCCTTTCAGAAGATTTTGACTTGAAACCAATTTAAAAAATATGAATTTAGTCAAAATCAGTTTAAGACCCAAACAGGGCAAACAACTCCCTTTGAATTTTGAGATGATGGAATATGAACCATAACTGCATTTGAGGTGTAATGATCCACTTGTAAACTTTGTAAATGGACAATGCAGAGCTCAAAAAATTGTTCTGAGAAAAACCCAATCTTCTCAGCACCTTGTATATGTCCAATATCAAGAGTTTATGATATATGTGATTTATACAGGTATATGGTGAAATGTTAGTAATGTACTCTGATTTTCCTTGTGTATCCTAAGCATAAAAGTGAGTTTACTGCTTTAAAGTGACCTAGCATGGTTACCATCTGCACAAAAAATAGACCAGAAAGGTTAAAGTGTTCCAACTCAATTTTTTATGCTACTAAGTTTGACACCCACATAACAGGCACTGTAGGAATCTATACAAATTAAAAGGACAGCATGTTTATTGCACTCATATCTACTCATTATGCTTCTAGATGGCAAAAATGAAGCACTCAACTTTGCATTGTTTAGACATTAGTCAGGATGAATGAATTATAAGGCTGGGCTAACTTGACTACCCAAACATAGATACTTTTACCTTATTGCAGTAAAATGAAATTACTTTTTTGGAACAGAATATCTCTAACCATCAGCCAGGGTCATGCATGCCACCAGCCCAACATCCTGTTTTATTCTGCTCCTTCCCTTTCTTTGTATCCTGATAGTAACACCCATACATAAATGATGGTGTTCTCAATGGAAGCTACACAAACTAGACTACGCTTTGCTGAGCTTATTTATTATCCTGTAGATAGATTTGTGCATAATTTCATTTCCATGTACTTACTCCCATCTTACTTATATGTATAACTTTTCATTGCCTTGAGACAGAAATTCTCCAATATTCCAAGCATTTATCTCAAATCTTCCTGAATTGCTGGACAACAACATGGCATTTGGTGGAGACTTAGCCCCAATGATCCTGTCAGTGCTGGTGTTTGTCCCATCACCACAAAAGACTCCCAGTGAGAAGTATCCTCCTAATTACTCCCTCTGGCTACTGGATCCAACATCCCGCTACTCGTGGCTTCTTTCTGCACTTATCTTTCTCTACAAGGTATTAATCTCAATTGATTTCCACCAGCTTTTTGCCTGTATTTTCCATGACACCTGTATTTCCATTGGCTCATGTTGTGGATATATCCCTAGTATCAGTACCATGCAGAACCACTGTCTGGGCAAGTCCAAGTGATAGTACGTATAGTCTTGAATACTGTGGAAGGATTTTTCCACCGATGCAGGACCATCCCACATGGCTATTTCTCCTCTGCTTCTCAACCTTACATGGCCTTCAGTGCGTCTTTGCAATTTATTTGCTATACAATATATTTGTCCAAATATGAGCCTGCCCCTACCCCCCCCCCCCCCCACAGGTTCTTACATGGCAACATCTGTCCAACTCAACAGTTGCACTCTGGGTAACTTTCTATAAACTTCCAATGCTCTATTCCTTTCTCTCATCCATCCATTGTTTTGTACTCAGTGGCTGTTTCCTGAATCTTTCAAGGAAACCATTTACCAGTTCTCTGGAACCTACATGCAAGAAGAGTCTTTGAGAGTGATGAAATAGGTTAGGGATTTCAGGCAAATATGATGTGATGAACTTCTTTGCATGACCATTCAGAGCATTTCATGCAATCTTTCTTATCATCATATATCTTCATCAATGGTACCTTGAGAATTCCTTCACATGTCTTCCGCATGTCAGGTTTTGAAAAAGATATTCCCAAAGAAAACTATTAGCTCATTGTAATATACCATTTTCTTTCTCTTTAAGTTGACAGTATAGTTTGCATCTTTTCTGAATGGGATAATGAAAGTATTATGAATAAGATGATCAAGGTAGGCATGGGAAGCAAAAATAAGTGTATGCAGGATTATGCTATGAAGTTTTATATACAGGGTGTCAGGAAAAGGTGTCCCTAGTTGCCTATTGTTATAACTAGGAAGATATGGGATGTAGAAAAAAGTTGTTTGTGGTAAATGAAACCAATGAACTTTAAGTTTTTCCCACCAAGTGGCTCTGTGACGCATGACAATCTTTGCACATGCACAAGCAGATAACCCTGGAACCCTGAAGAACCATTGGATTAGCCAATAGGGGTCCCCATCCCTTAGTCCCCACAATCTCCAGATTTGACTGCTTTATTTATTTTTCTGGATTTGTCAAAATCCTTTTGTACACACCTAAATCTGACAACATGCAAACTCTGAAGGATAGAATTTGAGCAGCCCTCGACACTTTTGTCCCCTAAGATGCTGAGCATGACATGGGTAGAGATCAAATACTGATTGGAAATCTGGGGAGCCACCAATGGGACGTATGTAGAAGTGTACTGAAAGAAAAAATTGAGATAAGTAGCTTTCATTTACCATAAACCCCTTTTTTTTATCTCCTGTATTCTCTGAGTTATAACAATATGAAACTAGGGACACCTTTTTTGGACACCCTGTACTTTCCTTCTGTATCACCAAAGTTTAGATGTCTTGATTGAAATAAGCAACTGCTTGACTTGAAGGTTCTCACAAATTACAGCACTCCACGAACTCACATGACACATAGCAGCAACCAGCCAATGCAAGAAACTCATTTCAGCAACTTGTGTACATGATTTGATTATTTTGGTCATTATTACCCTCAGATCATGGCCATAGGTGAGGGTAGGGAGGTAAACATTCCTAAAAACCTAGAGTTTTGTCTCCTTGAATATTTCTGAATTGGCAATGCAGTCTGCCAGAGTTCTCTATGTTGTAGACCTATGTTGTGACTGAATTTTTTTTTCATATTGCCCATTATTCAAGAACTAGAGGCCATTGTTCTTAAATTTCTACATTCTGCATCTTGGGGATATTGAGTTTCCTTCTGGCCTTGGTACATTCAGAGTTGCACCAGTTCAACATCTCTGAGGCTCCTGTTGACTGGATCAAAGGGATAGCATCATTGACCAGGGGAGGTATCTTTAACTCAATTCCTCTAGAATTGACCCCCTCAAGGCCTAGGCTGTTCTTACAGATCCTTTTCTTGTACACAAAGAACAAGAATGGAGTGAGAATGCAACCCTGGTGTAGCCAACAACTGAACACATCCCCTTCACTTAAACACAATTCCTGCAATCACCATATGAGGACTAAATGACCCATAGCAGCTGACTGTAAATACCACACTCTGGTACTCCCTACATCATCCTTCAAATCATGTGCCTTGTTGCACATTTGTAAAATGTTTGCAAAACACATGTAAGCTTCTTTGGTGCACTCCTGTCTTGTTTGGTCTGCTCATGAAAATTTTGCATTGAGTAAGGAGCAGGGGCCGTATTCTATTAAAATCTTAAACTTAGTTTAAGCAAATTGCTCAACCTCGGCCATGCATTTGAATGGAGCAAATACCATCTAAGCACCTTGCTAAGAGGAAAATCGCACTTAAGAACGTAATAGAATACGGCCCCAGGTCTGTGGTACTGTGTCCTTCACAAAACCACACTGTTCCTCTTGGTCGGCTTCTCTAATGACTGTGTAAGCTCCCTTTTCCTGCACCTTGGCATAGACCTTACTAGATATGTTGAGGAGAGTGATTTAATGGTAATTGGTGCACCCTCTCCATTCCCTTCTTAAAAGGGAGGACCACCACACTGGTCTGTCCATTGGTGCTGTCTCCAATTTCCATGCAGTTTGTCATACCTTATGCAATCAAGAGCACCCATCGAAGCCCATTGCTTTCAGGGCCTCTGCCTGGATTACACACACACTAGGAGGCTTTTCATTCTTCAATAGGTTGCCAAAATGCCCTCCATAGTGAGAGTATTCTCTTTGCATGCATGCTCCAAATCAGGTACATCAGAGTCTGCAGTGGGTAGGTTTAAGAACTCTTCAAAATGTTCCTTCCATCTCAAAAATATTTCTGCTTCAGTGACCAGCACCTTCCTGTTTTAGTTTTTGATGGCCTGGTGAGTATGTAGGTTGCCTTGTCAAAGCTTTCAGATTAGCCAGAACACCTTTTTAGTGAGTGATAGATTTAATTTGCTCACTCAATTTCTTCTATGCCTCATGTTTCACTTTGAATATAGCACAAGGGGCAGATCTATGCACTTCTCTTAAGCATGGCCTCAAAGTGTCTGACCTACTGAACATATACACCCTATAACCTGCCCTCATGGCATTACCATGTGCCATCCCAATATGCTTTTGCTTTACATTCTCAATGCTGCAGCCAAAATGCCAGATCGAAATAGGTCCTAATTGGTCTCTATGTCAGAAGCCTGATGGGGCAGTTGGGAATAGTTTTTTATATTCACGCTTTCCATTATGTCATGAGTTTCCTCGTCCCAGAGGGCTTCCTGTCTCACCTGTTTTGGAACACCCTATGTTTTCTGCCCCATGATGGTTTACTTGTATCTGGAGTTTGCTAGTCACTAGGTGGTGAATGGTGTTCAGTTAGCCCTACAATATATTTTACCCTCATGACCAGTACCAGATTCTATGCCAGCTGAAATTATTGCATAATCCATTGATGATGGCTGGCCTACAGTACCATTCCAACTGTCAGGTATACTTCAGGATAACCTTGTTCTTAAGGAAAGTGTTAGCAATGATCAGGCTATTTCCAGGAAAGAAGTCTTTCAGCCTCGTAATACTTTCTAGTATTCCCTTTCAGTGTGGCTTCTGAAAATAACCATCTCCCCACTTCACATAACTGCTTCAACTTACCCATAATTGAAGTCCCCCATTAGCAAAATGAGAATATTGGTTGGGATCTCCTGATCTCCATCTGTGCCTTCAAGGAACATATAATAATAGTCTGTACTATTGTTCAGTTTCCTTTGACACGTATGGCAGTCAAGTCCCTGGCTCTCTTAGATCTGCAGTGGATCAGAGTGACATGCTCACTGATTGGTTTTCACTTGATCATGCTGTCAGCCTCTTGATGACTAAAAAGTCTCCCCATCCCTACGTGGGAAAACATTGTTGGGTCATTTCCAATCTAGTAGTGTTCATCCATGATTTAGGACAATTGAACTGGTACTTTTCCTCTTAGTTAATGTTAGGCCAACTACATCTAGTTGTTGTTTATAGTCTTTTCCATGAATTTCAGCCCCATACTGCTGAATAATCAGCATGTTTCAAGTCTCAATGCCAAAATTCATTGTCTAGGTCATATAATCATTGGTTCTGCTCCTGGTCCAGCCTTAAAACATTTAGTTGAAAGTATTCAGTGGCTGGTGACAAACCAACCAATTGGGTCTGATGAATCCAGAAACATTGGATTGTTCAGTAGCCAACTTATCAATAGTTAACCTGGAAGCACAATGACCATTCAAACCCTAAATATCCTAGTCTATGTCCTATCCTAGACCAGTCCAACATGGAACTCCTGAGCTATACTCTATGTGCTTGTTTTGGTTCAACTTGGTCATCTGCAACAGAAGCTTTCATATCACAGTAGGACCTGGGATACTACAGCCTATCAAATCTCTGAAATCCACCCTTGTGACACAAAGATGCTTTAACCTTTGAGGACATATGTTGTCATTGGCTTATGGATAGTAGTGCAATGAATCTCAGTTGAGGGGGTTCAAATTTGGGCAAATATACAGGGTGGGTCAGAAATAAGGAAACACATTTGAACTCTAACAAAACTTTTATGGAAAAGCAATCAAACTAAACAGTGGTACACACAAAAACACATGTTTATGAAGTATTCAAACCCATAAATATTTTCATGAAAATTGTTGTATGTGTCAACTGTTTTTTTTTTTTTTACAAGTACAGTCTTACAGGTAGTAATAGGCAAACACGTTGGCATGATTCCATTGGCAACCTCCACATTGTGACAATAGGATCCCTGAGTGTGGAAGAGTCCTAGGGTTCATCTCATGCACAATGCCTTAGATTGGACTGCAGAAAAATAAGTCAGCTGGAGTCAAATCCAGAGACCATGCTGGTGAAATAATCGGCCCAAGCTGCCTGATCCACTTGCCAGGAAATCTTCATCTGAGAAATCTCAAATGAGGTGAGCATGATGGGTCGAAGCACTATCGTGAATAAATATGGCAGACTGCTATCACAAAAAGCTGAATGGAAAAATCATTCCTACCATGGCATCTGAAATGAATTGAAATAAAATCTTCATGCAAGATAGGGCTCCGGCTCATTGCGCCTGGTTGATTAGCATGGTCTCTGGATTTGACTCCAGCTGACTTATTTTTCTGCAGCCAGGCATTGTGCATGAGATGAACCGTAGGACTCTTCCACACTCAGGGATTCTATTGTTGTCACAATGTGGAGATTGCCAATGGAATCATGCCAGCAAGTTTGCCTATTACTACCTGTAAGACTGTACTTGTAAAAAAAAAAAACAGTTGAGACATACAACAATTTTCAAGAAAATATTTATGGCTTTGAATACTTCATAAACATGTGTTTTTGTGTGTACCACTGTTTAGTTCGATTGCTTTTCCATAAAAGTTTTGTTAGAGTTCAAATGTGTTTCCTTATTTCTGGCCCACCCTGTATATATAGATTTTTTTAGCCTCTTCTCTGTTGAACACTCCTAATCCTTGATCTTCTGCAGACACAAGTGAGACTTCTCTGGGTGCCCTGGATTTCACATTTGAGATGCATACTCCACCCTGTACCCCACGAAACTTTGAACAAAGAGCAACCCAAGGGGCATCTGGCACGGGTACCATATCTAGTATGGGTCCTCATCGACATTTGTCAAGACGGATGGATAGTACTTATCCTGATTCTGGCTTCACTGATCCTGATGTGGCTGAACCTGAATTGGCAGTAATTCCAGAAAGTCCAAAATCAGAGAGCTCAGCTGAGAAAGAGGTAAGTCTTATTAATTGTTTTATTGGGCATTTGAAAATTATGGCCCCCTTCAGTGTGTCAATTGACTTACCTAATATAGAGCTTGACGGAGGAGATGGAAGTAATAGTGGCAGAGACAAAAAAGCCCCCAGTTGAATATGCATGCATCTCGGCTGTTGAAGTGATTGAGCCCCAAGTGTTCCGTGTGAAACCAGCTTTGGTGGAGCCTTTGATTCAGGTAGTTGAGGTGAAGCCAGTTGTAATTCAACCTTCATCTGCTGGGGACAAAGATAGCCCACTTTCAAACCCCTCCTTTTCCATCTCATCCTCTTCCACTACTCTCAAAGATGATGAGGATATAACGTAAGTTGCCTTTCCAAGTACTATTATTATATGTTTATCAGTTGTGACAGTAATCCTGTTTACTCTAGTTTGGAAGAGAAAGAGGAGGAGGAAGATGACAAGGACGAGGGAGGGGACACAAGATATGGACGATATGGTCGTGTCTTTGATTCTCATCCTCGGCTGAACTGGAAAGTGAAAGAAGGTCCTTCACCAAGCATTGCAGCTCGAATCACAGATCGGGGTAAAAGTCGAGATCCATCTACCATTCTGGGTCAACTCATCTCTTCCTTCCCTGTCCCTTCTCAGGAGAGACTTCTTCCTGTTGGAGGACAGGCACAACATGGTGAGAAAGTGAAATTTTATGAAGAGGAATCTCATAGGACACAAATCCTTCACTTTTCATCCTTTGGATGCATGATGTAGGGAGGCCTGTTGCATTGATGGCCATGCAGGAAGAGTCTGAAGAAGACTCATCTTCATTGTCCCTCCTTGTAGGCCAAGGTGAGGCAGTGATGGATGGTAGACTTGCGTACTCATAAGCAAAATATCTGATAAATTTTTTCATGGGTTGTTATACAGGTTTTTTACCACATATGATACAGTGAAGCCTGTGTAAAATGGAACCTTGATAAGATGAATACCTGTTTAATTTGGAATGCTTCTATGGTCCAGCAAGTTTCTGTATTAGACATATTTTAATGTATTATGTTGTACTTTTTACCCAGACTCTGTTGAAGACAACTTTGATGAATTTGATGGGAAGCTGGGATTGTGCAGTCCTTGGAAAAATGAGAGAGATCTCATAGACCAGGCTCTACCACAGCAAGAACGTCTTTTGCCAATTGGAACAAGGCAACTCTCTGCAACTGCTACTGCTATTGCTGCTGTCACCCCTATCATCCTTCAGGACTCCTTTGAGGTGAATCAGCTATTCTTTATCTGATTATGCTACCTGCTTTCTGTTTCCTGTAAAATAGAGCAAGTTTTAATGTCACACACAGGTGAATATTGGAGAGAAATGGCATGAACCAAAAAGTGGACCAGGAATGAAAAAACTTAAAAAACAAACCAGTGTAGGCAAATGGGAAGGCATGTCCTCTTCCATTGCACCAGAGGATAAGAGAGGTCTTTGTCTTAATTCTTCCAATTTGTTTGTCTATAGAAGTACTATGAACTTCACAGACAAATCTAACTCCAAACTTCATTCACAGATTCCAGAGGTGAGGTTACTTCCACTTCTGCAAAGCAAGGCTCATATCCCCAAGATGTCAGTGGGGCTGAGTGAGTAAAACTTGACATCCTAACCCAGGGGTAACCAAAACATGGCTCATGGGATCCAGCCCATCCACAAGTTTCACAAATATGTTTATCTTATTATTATTATGAGAAGTACCCTTGTTTCCTCCATTCATTTTTTTCTCCCCTTTTCCCTTGAGCTCACAAAAAATCCTGCTGTCCTAAAAGGAAATTGTAGCTCTAGTTACAAATGTACTTGTATATGAAAAGGTGTTTGGCCATACGAGGCTGGAAACATCAACTTTCTCTTGTTTACTTAATTAGAGATGGTAGTGTCCAATCAGGAAAAGCATAAGCTGACTTGAATGTGTTTTATGTAGTATTTTAGTCCTGTGAAAAAGACTATAAACTACTGCTGATGGATGATCTCATTTTTCTTCAAAGTATTTATGTCATGTAGGTATTTATTTTTTCCTGCTTTTGTTAGGATATGGGGAAAAGAAAGATATACCTGGTGGTACAAAAAAAACCTGTTTTGTTTGATGCCTTATGAAATCCATTGTGGATGATCTAGGTTTGTGATATTTTCACATTTGTTGGAAACACCACAAAATTTGTTTTCTGAAACACAAGTTTCACAAACCTAAGTTGTCTGAATAAATATCAACAGTCACCTAAAATAGTGTCATAAAATGGACCTTTCTGCACACAAGGAGGATGAAGTCTCAGGACCACTCGAATGATTTCTCTACCTTGACGTCATAAGTACAGCTTTTTATGCCAGTTCTCATCGTAGTACTATTCTACAATGTGTTGAAACACATCATAGAATAGTACTACTGTCGTACATCATAGCATCAGAATCAATACCACACAGAATACTACAATGAGAACTGTTGTGAAAAAGCGGTATTCATAACCTCAAAGGAGAGAAATCATTAAAGCAGGCCTGAAACTCCATCTACCTTGTGCCTGGGAAGGTCCATTTTATGACTCCACTTTGAGCAACTGTCTATTTATTCAGACAACTTAGGCCCATGAAACATTCATAAACAAATTTTGTGGTGTTTCCAATGTAATATGAAAATATCACCAACCTAGATCATCCACAATGGATTTTATAAGGCGTCAAACACGACACATGTTTTTTACGCCACCCGGTATACATCTGGTGTTGGGCTTCAATTTTTCCCTGGTGTGGCCCTTGGAAGTTTTGATTGCCCCTGTCATGGCTTTATCTAAGATGTTCAGTTTATTTGTTGCATGTCAAACATGTTTACTTTCTCCCTGTCCAAAGTGAAAAAGGAGATGGAACCACCAGTCAGATTCATCATAGACACTTCAGTCGAACAAGTGCAGTGAGACCCAGTGAATTCTGTTCTTCTGCAGTAAGATGTACTGAGTGTGGATACACTCATGAACAGTATTCCAATGAGGAGATGTCTCTCTGCTTGGTCTTACTGACCACATTCATTCATCGAGAACCAGCTTTGGCTGCACCATCCCTTCCAGAGATCATACTCTCACTTGGAAGGTCTTTCTTATCTTCTATCAGTCTGCCCATTGTTCATTTTCTTTTCATCAAAGCTTAATATATTATTTTCTTCTGAAAAAATGTATCTAGAGTGGCTTGGAGTCCAATATATCCATGGCAGAGTGATGGAAGTGTGCACATTCCTGGGAACTCTGTCAGCGTGGCTAAGCAAGCACTACGATGCATTCTTCACCAGCTTTACCCAAACAACATTTTTCTCCAGATCTTCCAGACCTTTGTCACTGGTGAGGGGACTTCTCTTTATTGATATTTCCATGTGCTTGAAGAATGAAAAAAAAAAACAAAAGATCAATGCATCTTTCATGTTCATGTTTTTGGTTATAGAGAAGAAGAGGGTTCAGTTCTTCCGTACCCTCTCACAAGCCTTGTCAGATTTCACTGAGCTTTCCCTGGCATCTCCACTTCAATCAGTCCTTGAGGTATGAAAGGTTCAGAACTTCCATCCATGCCTCTCTCTTTTTGCTGCTCATCTTTATCCTTTTTCTGTTTCCTCTGACATAAAAGCACTACAGTGGGAAGAAGACATTGTCAGCAGGGAATCTTCCAACCCTTCTTTCAAACATTGCAGTGTATTTGGAATCCCTTCCCCTGGAATTAGCCTCTACTGCTCTGACTCCTCTGCTTCCTCTCTTTGAGTCACTCTTTCGAAAAATCCTCAACATCCTTGGAAGCCACCATACTCTCCAGCCAGCCATTTCAATAATTATTGCAGTCCTCAAAATTCCTGGAATCAACACACAAAAGGTGAGTATTTTTCCATTGCTTCTTCACCTCCTCTATTGGCATTAGAGATCAAAGCTCCACTATTATATGTGATGAACATTTTATAATGGATTTAATTCTGGATCATGCAGAGCATCCTAGACCCATTTTCCAAGGTTGTCTGCCAAGCACTGGAATCAGGAGACATTGGATACTACACTTTGATTGATGTCTGCCACCTCTGCAACAGAGCCTTTGCACGTGTGAGTCACAGAATCAAACAAAGCCGTGGACATCCATTTTATAAGGGCTGAAAATATACTAGATAAATCAACTGGTAGAATGATCAAGTTTTATTCACAATAAACATCTTAATCACTATTAACACTATTTTCAAGAATTGCTCATATTTCTGCTAGAAGGGATTCTATATACTTGCATAATGGTGTAGGAATTTTTTATTCCAGTATTTTTACAATATGGTATTGCAATCTGCATTATTGTGGCTTGATGACATTTAGACACATCCACTATCAGGAATATGAGGGTTGCTTGGTAAGTAATGCACAATGATTTTTTAAACTATATGTATGCTTGCTAGGCCTGATTTAAGATTTTCTGCATAAGTGATGAACTTTCCTGCCAAAAATTCACAAGTTTGACAAATATCTGCTGGGAGACACCAGCAGGAGACATGTTCAAAGTGGCTGCCACACTTCAGGTGTGTGAGAAGCAGAGAGCAGTAATTGAATTCCCTTAGTTGAAAGGGTGTAAAGCCTGCAGATATCCACTGCCGCTGGAAAGTTTTTTATAGTGACACCTGCGTTGATGACAGCATTGTCAGACAATGGGTGAGTTGCTTCACATCTGGAGAGATGAGGGTTAAAGACAAGGCGCCTTTGGGGCAGCCCATCACTGCCACCATTGACAAGAGCATCAAGAAGGTGGTTGAGCAATGGGTGTATCACCAGTTGGGTGCCATGCCAATTGGTGGTCTGGACGTGGCACTGTCCGACTACAACCTCTTCAGACCCATGAATGAAGACCACATAGGACATCACTTTGAGAATGATAAGGATGTGAAGAATGTAGTTTGAAGGTGACTCCGTCACCAGGGCAAGAGCTTCTATTGGGATGGAATTTATACCCTTGTAAAATTTTTGGAAAAGGGCATTGCCCGTTATGGTGACTATGTTGAAAAATAGGTGGTTCATCGCAAAGCCCTGTTGGACATTACTTGTTAATTTTATGTAATAAAATCAATGGAGAGTGAGAAAAAAATTAATGTGCATTACTTTCCGAGCGACCCTCGTATTTTAACAGCCACATATCTCTCAATCTGACTTTCAGTTGCTTTAGCTTTGGATGGTCTGATTGCATGCAGCCTTTGCTAATGCCTCTTGGGTTCAATGTTTGGAAGAAATTCCATCAAGATTTGAACTGGTATTGAAGGGATTAATATCCCAAGAAGACTTGTGACTTCATTTAATTTATGGATACTATTGTCTTCCCTAGATTTTGAGGAACAGGTTGATTAAACTTTGATTAAGCTATTAAATGAAAGGGAATCTATTAATGTTTTAGGATATAATAGAAGCCCTAGTTTCGCTGGTTTTTGTTTCAGGTGACTGATGCTTGTCATTTGCATCTCTTGATAGGAACGAGATCGATTGCTGCTGACACGTTCAGTTGTTCTGCTGTTAGCCCAGGCACTACGTTTCAAAGTCACGCTTCCACCGTCCAGTTTCCTCATCCTTGTCCAGATGGTACTATCAGATGCAGGAGGCTCTTTCCCACCTGAAGTTCTTGTAAAAATTCCTTCAGGCATGCCAGAAGGTTCACTGCCTATGGGTCCCTTCAACACGTGTGCTGCTGAATGTCTTCGGGGCCATCTCACTGACCTCATCGATTTTGTCACTGATGTCCACACTATCAGCAAAATCAAAGTCTTTTATCATTTAGTTCCTCCAGGCAGAAAGACTGCATTCATATGATTTCCTGTCTGGTAGTTACAGTTTTTTTTTGTTCGACTTAGAGCATGGTGGGGAGTGTGCAGCAGAGTAAAGAAGGACGAGCTTGCCCAAAAGCCCATGATGTGGATCGTGATGCCCTTGGAGGAATCTTGAAGTCTGGCCTGGCTCAATTCCTTGCACTGGAGATTATGCGAGGAAACACAAGAGAGAATCGAGCTGTCACACGTCTTTTGCCTTGGCTCTCTCACACTCCTTCTCTCGTTCAGCAAGGGTACACAGTCTCCTCAAATGAGGGATGGGTATATAAAGGAAGAAAACAAGGTCATCAGCATTATGTTTTGCAGGCCAAGGGAGTTTGTGGATTGTGTGGCACACATCCGGCTGTTATCATGGATCTTACTGGGGGCTATTAGAGGAGGACCAGGGAAGATTCAGCCTCTGACGTTAGAATCTTCATGTCACCTTGCTGATCACATCCAGGTCATCCTAGCAGGATTCCCTGAACAGGCCAAGGCTTCTGTCATCCATATGTCATCTCTCTTTCATGCTTTCATCCTCTGCCAGGTTCTCTACTCCATCCATGCCCTCCTTGTCTTGTTCTGTTTCACACTGGTGATGAGTTGAGTTGTTTTCTGCCAGCTATGGACATTGTATGTTGAGCAACTTGGTAGTACACCAACTGGTGGAACTGGGGACCGAGATCTGGCATCTAATGCAGCTGCCACTTTGACTGATTTTTGGGCAAAAGTGACCCCTGCTCTTCTGCAACTCATTTCACATTCAAAAGTGGTAAGTTTTCTCTACCCTTTTTATCTTTTACAAGTTCATCACTTCAATAAGGAATTCCATATCAGTTTGCTTGAATACTCACTCCACTCTTTAGTCATGAGAGACGATCAGTCCAACTTAGCAGTCCTCCCTCTCTTTCCCCCTTGAAAACCCTGTCTCTTAGGAGGAACTTCAGGTATCAGTGCTTCCTCTCTTGCCTCTCGCTGTCCTCATATGTTCTGTGTTCATGTCCAGTGGATGTCCCTCTCCAGTCTTCTGATCACTTTTCCTGTCCATGAATCTCATGTATAGAGTGCACTGTCACTGTCATTTGACTGGAGCTAGTTAGTATTATGCACTCACTTGGATGGTAGCATCATTAGTGGCATACTGGATGAGCACTAAGTAGTCAAAATGGCTAATATAAACTAAAAGTTTGTTGCATTGAGTGTATGATGAATGAAAGGAGCACAAGCTGTGGGGAGATTCATATTGAAAGCCTAGCAAAATTGTTTATTTTCTATGTTTTAGATGCATAAAATATGCTACTCGCAGATCTTTTCTCATGGGGAAGCATTTCAGATATAAGTCAAATTTTAGGACTTAGTCTTGTAAGAGTATTTTGCACAAGAAATACATTTTTATATTGGAAACATTATGCCTGCTGGTGCAAATGATAGCCAAATATCCAGAGATTATGAGCTTGCACTATCTCATCGAATTATGCACCCTAGCAAAAATAGAAACTCCAGCCCAGTACATTGTCCCAGTTAACACACAAGGATATTAATGTTTTGTAATATTTGAACTAATCATCGAAAATACCTTTAATTTTCACCAGATAGTTTTATTTTATTTTATCACCAGATAGTAAATTTTATTCTTCAAAGTTTGCAGTCTATTTATTGCTGTAGTTCTTAAGATACAACTGGAAACAGTGGAGGAATTATGCACAATTTTAAATGGCAGAAGGTACATTTCCTAAATTGAACAATCAGGTCTTCTAAAGGGAAGTATTTGTAATTGGCTGGTGGTTTCTATCATTTTGGCCAGTGTGTGTATGAATTTGAGATATTACAGGTAATATATTATGAATCTCACATGATTACAATTTTGGGAAACCCATATTACTTCATTTATATTTCTTCAGAACTCAAGGGTTCTTGGTGATTTTTTCTCTTTTGGTCAAAAGTTCAATATAGGTAGGATTCTATTGTGAGTTGGGTGAATTCCATGAAAATGGGTATGGATAATGAGCAAAGGTTTTAAATACAGCCCAGGTTGGAACTTGAGTCCCCCCCCCCTGGTTTGTATTTAAAATGTTTTGACTTCCCTTCTCCATTAGTGAGAGGAGAATGCAAACCCTGGAAAAAAAATTATAACTATACCTTATAAGGCTAAAACATTCTGGAAAACATCAGGTGAAACCATGGTAGCCATGTCCTGGAGAGGTACTCTAGTAAGAGTACCAATTTATCCAGATGTCAAAAGTGCAATGAATGAATCAATTATTAATATGAATGCTTGAATTACCTTTAAAATAAGGTTATTAATAGAGTTTCATGTAGTTGTTTCAATAATACTCATATTTTATTATTTTTAATTCTGGTAACATAGTAGATAATGGTAATCACTCAGACAGGATAAAATTGTTCATTAAAGTCACTGGATTCCTGGATTTGTGTCCCTTCACTTGGAAGCACATCTGCAATTTGAGTGCAGAATCTATAATATGATATGATCATATCAGATGCAAGAGACTCAATGCCCAGAATTGTACCATTACTTTGAAACACTTACTAACCCTCCTCCCTGTAATATCACCCACTCCAAAGAACCCCTTGCCTTGATGGGCCCCATTTTGGCAAGAATCATTACTCCTGGTTCCCTGGGTTCAGCCTTTACCACCAGGATTCTTTAACATTTAGGACACAGTTTTTTCAATTGTGCCCTTTAGACCTAGAAGGTTCTGGCCAAAGTATCCAAAATATTTGCTTCAAATGTTTTGTATTGTTTTATGTTAATGGGTGTTAATCATTATTTTAAAAAAAAAACAAATCAGTATTTGGATACTGATATGGTCCAATGTGATAATTTTATCAGCTCAGACCCTGTAAATTGCATTGTGACAATGTGGGACAGAAGGAAAGACCTTATATCAGTTCTGTTCTGCTAACATGGCACTTCAAGTGGTAAGACCCCACATCTTGTGGTGGGAATGCTGTTTGCTTGGGGGTTTCTCTTCCCAAGCATGGTAGAGCTTGCCCCACAAGCACACCAGGGCTTGCACTTGATAATAAAAACCTGACTAAGATGGTTTCAAACCCAGACTACCTGCCACAGAAGCTAAAGGAACTCCCAATCAAGCCACTCACTTTCACTATCTGTACACTAGTTTGTCTACTTTTGCTTCTGTGTACTGAACACAACAACACTACTCAATAAAATTATTTTATACTACTTAACATCATTGCTGCCTTCCATAACTTTCAGCATTATAAGGTATACTGAGCAGTAAATCCATTTGCATTCAAGTTTAAAATATGCCTCATAGATCAAGAGAGACATTTTAACTTCTTTCAATCCACATTTCCTCAGTTTGAGCAATATACATGTGACATAAATTAAAATCCGAGTATCCTCAGAGTCTACGCAATTGAAATTCAGTTTTTAATTCAGTTTTCATGGCATTTCAAAAATACTTTGCATCACTTCAGTGATGCATGGTATGGTATTCATGTGTTCACACAGTATAGAATTTTATTTCCTTTGATTGTTGTCATGATTAAAATAGTGATAACATCACTATCAGAATACGAACAAGAAGGACATTAGTATTTGAGCTTATCCAGCTATTTTTGAAGCTGTTTGAAAGTTGAAGTCAATATGCTGTCCCACTTCAAATTGTTCCACTTCAAATTATTGGCATGTGGAGTGCATGAACAAAAAGCCCAGACCAGGATGCTATATAAAGATGTGCAATAAAGCCCTTCCTGGGCATATGGATTTGATTCAGCACAGTTAAAGCCACTCAGTGGTTCTTCTGATTGAAATATCTCAGGTGTATATGGTTTATAATTGTAATGTTAGGCAATCAAATGCTGTAAGCAGTCCTGTTTCTTGTATGGTTATGATTGGAAGTGGAAGTAGTATGAATCACAGGGTAGAAGTGACAAAAAGTGTCCTATGTATTTCTGATGCACTCGCCCTTGCTAAATACCTACATAAGCCACTGCTGTCTGTGATTCAGATTGACTGGCTCATAATTTGATATAATATTTAAAATAAACATTTCTGCAAAGCTTTCCAAATTCAATATGTTGCACCTCAAAATGCAGAATGCACTCACATTCAGGGTACCATGGTACACGATTGCAAGGCATGGCTTGAGATGGCAGTCTCAAGATGAGCATACAATAATGAAGGAAAATATTCCATTGAGGAACATATTTGCTTCTTGCATGGCAAGTAGTTCTCACATGGGGGGGGGGGAGTGTTAGGAAAGAACTGCTTTAAGGCAAGTGATAATGAGCCATCAGTTTGGACTTAATGGAAGGTGTATCAATATTTGTGTCTATCTTATTTTTGAATGTGGCTGAGTTACATATGGTTTGAAATAAATTTGGAATACCTATAATGGTTTATCTTGCTCTTATTTCCCTTACTTCTGCATAGCATGATTGTCTCAAAGTGTGCTTAGAATCGATGGGGTGAAGCATTGTCAGGTGCCATTGTGTGTGACGCCTGTACTGTGTCTGTTGCCATTTACATGAATGTGGCATAATGGACAGTAGGTCTCTTGTGACTTAGAATGTGTGGCTGTCCTGTGACTTGTGCTCTCTTTGCAGAACAAGCTTTACCTTTCACAAGACTGCAGTTTATAGGAAGTCAGTCATCATCAGATATAGGGAAATCATTGAAGAGTCTCATTATAATACTTGATATATGTTTTGATTACCACTAAAGTCATTGAGTTTCAGTGATGAAACTAATGAATTGTATGCAGCTGAGTGAGATGGTGAATCTGCACTTTTTGAACCTGATGGAATCTCTCCAAGAATGTCGTTCCTTGACACTTAGCAAACTCCTCCCACTCTGGACCCCTGTGTTCTATGCACATAATGCACAGGTTGGTTCTGGTTGAGTCCTCCCCTCTCAAACCTCATAGAAAGAGATCTATGCATGAAAATTTACTATCTTTCTTCCTTACTAGGTTCCAGGTCATCTTCAGGTGCGCCTTCAGGGCTGTCAGGCATGGCCAATGCCTGAAGGAACTGGTACTCCACAACATCTTGCTGAAGGGATTCAGCATCTACAGGTCAAATTGGCCCAAATTGAAATGCAGTCTTCAGCTGCCACTCAATTCTATTCCTCTCCTTAAACTTGCCCTCTTGGAAGGGGGACAAGGATTCCATAGGTTCATATTTTCAAGTGGGTGCTCCTTTATGGGAAACACAGACTTATTATTAAACTCAGAATCTTGTATGGTATGTATTCTTGCCAAATTCACTGATAAACTTAGATACAGAGATATTGTGCTGAATATATTGTATAAAATGGTGCTTCACTAATCCCTTGACTTATCAGAAATTTGATATTGCATTTAATATTCAATGTTTGAAAGTGAAGTTTTTGTTGTTCTTCTAGAATATGTTGTTTTTCAACATTAGCAACAAGAATTCATATTAAATAAAAATTAAAATATTCAAAACAAAATCAAGAATTCATTCATTTTTCTATGCTGTCTTGTCTCTTGTCCTGTCTTGACTCAAAAGTACATTAACCCCTTATAATGCCATTGTGACAGTATCAGTCACAAATAAAACCTTCCAGCTATATGATCAGCATTATAAGAATTAAGATGGCAAGGAGAGACAAAAAGACAGCTGATTTACAACAAAGAACTTGAAACCAAGAAGGAAATTTGATTTGATTACTGAACAGCTGAAGCTGATATGAAGTGTAGAAAGGCAAACTCATTTTTACATGGCTAATTTCTATTCCATTTAATTTAAAAGATAATATGTAATAGTAAATGAAAAAAAAAGTTGCAAAAATGAATGGGTCATTGAAAACTGAAATTAGAGAGCTTTTACTAGATATTTAAAAATATATATACTTTTGTTATACCCTATGCATCAATTTTCATAGTCAAGTTTATGTTGAAAAAAAAAAGTTTTTATCTCAGAGCATATAAAAGTCTCATCTGTTTCCCTTGAATATTACAGGAGATATGAATTCTCAGAAGTTCATTGTGACTCATGAAATGTGATGTATAGTAACAGTATGTAGTACTTGTGTGACTTTCTCCTCCCATCACAAATTTACATTCTCCTGATCTCAGAAACTCTTGTTCCCTTACTCTGGAAGCAACATTGATCTTGAAATATATGTTATCAATGTATGTATTGTTGTGCCATTTATTTCGTTCTGTTGAATAGGATTCTTCTTTAATGGTTGTGAGAGGATAAATGGCAGGGGAGGGAGCACACAGAGCTCCCTAGAATCCTGTTCTTAACCCCTGGCATTTGTGACTGAGAGGGGTTCAGGTTTTTTTCAAAGTGATTCTTATTATACTTTGCCAATCCCAACTGACTTTCTTTATTCTTGAGAGGTGCAGGTTTAGCTGAAACTTAAACAGCCCCTTCCTGATAACTGGGATATACAAACAAAGCATACAAAAAGCAGATTGATTAGTGTGGAAATATCACACAGAAACTTTCATTACTGGATGCCACTCCCCTGAATTACTAGGGCCTCAGAGAGACTTGACAAAGGAAAAATTTTAATGAAAAAGGTTTTGTTGCCGCACCTTACCCCCAAGCAGGTCTATAGTGCAAAGGAAGGAGATTGTGGGCATTGCCTGGTGGCACTGCTCCTCATTTATGATTCTTTCCACTTTTAACCTGCACTGCACTGCATGCCTTATAGTGAGAGTGAGTAAACATGCATGGGCTATACAAAAAAAAAACTAAACCAAGCAAAAAGAGAACTGAGTCATGCACAATAATTAAAAGTACAGGAAAGCCAATGTAGGGAAGAAGACACTTTGGAGATGTGCAAGTCACAAGTATTTTGAAGAAATAGTCAAGAAGACTCTCAAAAACCATAAGTAACTTATAGTATGAAATTAACAATCACAAAACCTGGATTCAAGCACTTTAGGAAACCAATGGCATCTATTGCAAACAAAAAGAAACTGAGGGTCTCAAATGCCAATAAAAAAGAGTAATACTTTATGCCTTCTGGATAGGGATTCTGTGTGGAGGGTTGAAGTCTTCATGGTATTTTGGAAAATGTTGAGGTATTTTGAATTTACAGGGGATTTACTGAGCTTTCAACTATCTGGTGTTCAGTATTCATTGTGAGCTGCAAATCCAGCATCAGTTGGGATTGGGTACTCGGCCATGAAGATCCATTGTGATTACAGATTACTCTCTGTGGTTTTGGTAAAGCAATTTTCTGCAGTTTTGAATGGCGATTTTGCATTTCTGGATCCTAGTGGGTGTTTCAGTTGCATTTTAGATTCCTACCTGAGGAATTGGTAGTTTCTCTATATCAGCCAATATAGGGTTGACGATATCAATACTTTCAAAATCTATATTGCTCACCCCTAGCTATAGCAGTAGTTCTCACAAAAGCCAAGCTTACCATAAGTTAGGTTTAAATACTTGTACCATATGGACTGCAGGATGGAATCAGGTATTAGGAATTTGAGTGCTCCTGAGTTATCTGGGATTTCTACCAAATCAAAGGCTTTCTCACCCTCCACAAAATCAAGACATGGTGGTCTCCTATATTATGGTGATTTTTTTATTATCAGTGAATGGTATTTAGAAACTGACCGTTGAGAATCCAATTTAGATACCCTAGATCTAATTGATTTTTATTGAGTACTCATTTGATTCTGTTATTCAGGATTTTAGTTAAGAGCTTGTAGGGAAGAGACAGATGATCTATAGGCCTGTAATCTTTCTGGTCTCCCTTTTCATGCAATGAGATCATTGCATTCATTCATGCTGAGGGGATTTGTTGTTTCTGGAGATAGAGCGTGTAGATCTTTGCCACCTGTTTATGAGCTGCTTCTCCTCCATCTTCAATTATGTTGACCGTTAAGTAGCTGTCTTTGGATGCATTGCCTCTCTTCATTCCCTTCTTCACTTCTTCCATGATCATAGATTCTGCCTTCTCTTTGCTAGCATCAAGACTTGAATCCTGCCCTCATTCATCTTCATTGGTGTTGAGGATCTAGTAAACTCTAGCTCATTTCAAACTACTGGTTCCTCTACCCCAGCGGTACTCAAACTTTATGAGCTGGGGGCTGCATACGGATGTGACCAACCTTGCGGGGGCCGCACTTAAAAGAAAAATACTAGTAAGAATAAAAGGAAATCCAGTCAACCCAAATATCACTCATGCAATGGTATTTATTAGCAAAACGAAGACCGAAGACTTACATGCGGCCCGCGGGCCGCAGTTTGAGTACTGCTGCTCTACCCTTTCATTTTCCATTTGACAGTGTTGATGCTTTAGCCTTTTATCACTGCATCTAACAGGTTAGTTTTGAGGTGTCTTATTTCTTCTCTCTGCTCCTTGGATGGTTTCGCAGAGTTCTACATACTCATAGATTCAAGATTTTCTGGTACTTTCGGTTTCTTCTCTCCTCCATTGGATCTTCTTCCTTGGACAATTTTTCTCCTTCGGCTTCCTCTGCTATCTACTAGTTGTTTCAAGAGCAGCTTTATGGAGTGTATTGGTGAATTTTTCTGTCAGAACCTCACTTCAGTGCCTTCTGCAGCATTCAGGGTTTCGTAGTTATATTTCACATTGATTTGGAATTCACTGATCATATCTCTTCAACAGGGAAGTTGACATTGATTGGTTTTCATATCAGCTTCAGTCTTACAAGTCTGATTTAACCCCATGTTGTGGATCATTGGCTCCAGTGGCGTAGCCAGGTTTACGTCAATGGGGAGCTAAGCGAAACGTTGGGGGGGCTGAAGCCCCCCCCCCCCCCCTCGCTACGCCATTGATTGGCTCCAAGATTAGAAGGAAAAGGTTGGGCTCTGAGAAGGTAAATAGGTAACGTCTTCATCGAAGGTGTTTTTTCCCTTAATAGTAATCAGCAAAACGTAGACCTACGATCTTGTCAAAATGTCAGCTTTTCTCTTGTGTAATTCAGGTACATGTATTTCTCTTGCATTAAACTTGTTTGTGTGTAATTGCCACTGTGACGTTACAGCGAGACAACCATGCTGTTGCCTCGAAGTTTCGAACTTGGCACCCTATTATGTTCACTCACTATCACAGTGTAAGACTGTCTCCCACCTTATGAAAGTAATACTGACCTGTACGTTCATTGCGCAATATCACTGTCTTGCCATTGCTTGTTGATGAGTTGATTTTCTTACTTCCCTTTTTCGACCTTGATTCTCGTTTTTTTTTTGCGTTCCAATTTTATTGATCTCATAAAGGAATATGCTATAGTTCTGTTCGATCAAAAGAATCTTCGCCTTTAAGATTTCCTTGCATTTTTTATGAAGGTGAAGTGTAAAGGTGATGACATTAATTTGAGTTTGCGCTGGGTCATGAATTCAAAGCAGGTCATTTTGCTGAGTCTGATTGGTATCGTGTGCATGCCATTGCTCGTGTCTGTCTTTCGTCGGTTTCTCACATCGTCAGTGATTCACGTGCAAGCCGCCAGCAGAGAAGGAATGTATTCCATTGCCTACGTGACGGTCCCGAACGAAGACGTCGGGAAGAAGATCGCTCATGGCCTGGTGAAAGGGAAGCTTGCGGCTTGCGTCAATCTCATCCCCAAGATCACTTCTATCTATGAATGGCAAGGAAAGATGGAAGAAGACTCTGAGATCCTCCTCATGATTAAGACCAGGACTTCTCGCCTGGATGAACTGACTTCGTTCGTGAAGGCCAATCATCCCTACGAGGTGTGTGAGGTTATCACCACCCCGATTGCCTCTGGGAATCCTCAGTATCTGGAATGGATCGGGCAAATCGTCCCCGACCCTTCCTAAATCTTCTGCCCTTGTCTGTTATATCTTTTCTTCTTGATAAAGAAAGGTATTTGAAATATAACAAAGGTCTATTTTCTGTCGTTCAGCCCGTTTTATTCTCGAATCCTCCCGGATGAAACAGGACATTCCGAATGGGAATGACAGGCATCACCAGTCGTGGACTCATCGTTTATTCATTGTCTCCGTGGAGAACATGGGTCAGGATTGGAGAAGTGAGGGAGGAATGGCGGGATGATCCATGAAGGTCAAGGTCATTCACTGAGATATGCTGTCAGTCCGATTCCGAGCTCCCTACCTTTAATATGGGGATACAGCAACGCAGAACAAGGAAGTCTGAGAATGAACGTACATTTTCATTGTGATTTCAAAAAGGTGAAGGACCAACGTCAACTATTTCCGTAATTAATATATTCTCCCTACGGTCGATCCCTTTTGAGATTTTCAATATGGAACCCAAGCAGCACGTAGGTGATGGGCCACTACTACATTTGGGGAAGAGAGCTGGTGGCCCACCAACTTCATTGGGTTGTGGGCCACGTGGTACATGTCCTACTAGCCAGCACTGGCCCGCCACCTCCCAGGCCGCTAAAGGGCCAGCATATTACCAGTTAGCTCGTTTGTGGTGTACCACCAACTGGGGAGGGCCCTAATGCCTTCATGTATATCCAATTAAGCTATTTAAACTAACCATGCGCCAACCATATGCCAGTGATGGCCCAACTACGGCTTATATACGCGTCGACGAAAAGCCATCGATGGTCCGATGAAAAATTGTTGACTGGGCAGCCCGGCTTTCGGTTTCCAACGTTCGGAAGAGAAAACACGCGAAGGAGATGGAGAAGAGGGGACCGAAGAGGATCCGATTTTCGGCTGTCGATTCCTTTGACATTGATGTCATACGTCAGGAATTATACGCGATGTACGCGGAAACCAAGTACCCGACCTCTAATTAGTGGAGTGAAAGAATCACAAGCTCAAACATGGTAATGTCATATATTTTTTTAGTGATGGAATAAATATTCAGGAGCGTAGTTCTGGTGGAGATTTGCACCAGTTGAGCAATGAATGACACCAGAACTTTCTTGTCCACTCCCAGGTGTTGGTTGAATTATCATTTAACAAATTTAAATCCAGTCCTGTTGCGAAGCAAGGGCATATTGGCCACTCTCTACAGCAAAGTTGATCCACAGATTCATAGGGATTTGCGGTTCCATCCCTACCCATCCATGGGTCTGTTCACGGTGTCGGATGTGACATCCGGAGTAATTTTTTTGGTATACATGTAATTAACTATATTATGGCTGACAAATCAGCATATATATTCTGTAACAATTTGCTTTGGGTGGTGACTGAAAACTCCATAATCCAAAGTCTTGCACTCTCTCTTATGTTAGAGGTGTACCTATGTGCAAAGGAAAGTGTCGGACGTGACATTTCGTGAACCTCAAGTTTACGTCACTTACGCTAATGTTCACATATCCGTCATCGAGCGGATCCTAATAATTTAGCTTCATGTCCATTCTATAGATGGAATGAACGCCTGGAATTAGTGTAAGTCACCCCAAGATGAGAACAGTTGAAATAGAAAATAAGCCTATTTTGTGATGGTGTCGGATGTGACAGGAAAGTGTCGGA